>JAUUEB010481164.1:0-11108 GCA_032362205.1 Clione limacina | reverse complement strand
TATTGCTATTATAATAATGATGGTTGTTAATATTCTTTTGCATTGTTATTATATGTATGTATATGTATTTTGTTCTGGGTGGGGGATTCTGGATTGCGCTTTATAAGTGTTACTTATTATTATTATTATTATTGTCTCCGCTAAAGAGGCTCTTCCATCTCCCAAGATAGTTTTGTTTTTTGATAACAAAGCTTTTTTTACAGGATAGGGGTGTTAACCCTAATCCCAATTGTTTTTTCGGGATCCAGCGACTTTTGGGACATTAAGTCGCCTCTTACGACTCGCGGCAGACCTATTCTTCGCAATGCTGTATCTGCACGGCAGATTTTTAGCTATAAAAGAACAAATTAATGAACAATCATTTGTCTGCTAGAAGGAGTTCATTTCAATACAGTAATTATCATAAACTATCATATCCTTTCAAGAAATGTCACTTCACAGATACTTAAGGTGCAATCCATGAGGCTGGCAGATATTATGTATTTAACACAGGTTCGTTCTGGATAAGAACGCGAACTATCAAAATAATAAACGAGCTTGCGAGTTTATAATTTTGATCAGTTCAAGTTGTTTTCGCGCGGCGCAAAGGAACACAGTACAATTTCCCATGTGAAAAGTTGCGCACCAGGCACTGGTATTAAACGTGATCTTAAACGCCGGAAGAAGAAATCTGTCAGTGATGGAGCCAATCGAGAATGTCTCTATCATTCATTGTTAATTAAATTCCATAACTCTGTTGACAGATCTTGCTGGAATTAAATAGGGGTCTTCATCGGGTTGAATTGCAACATTGTACAAGATTTTAAGTCAATGAGTGGTATATTTCTTGGGTTATCGTGGCCACAGACAAATGAGAAGAGTCGCATACCCTACACCAATACTTGGTGTCGGGAACAAAGTGAAAAAAAGTTTATAAAATGCTTTGATTTGTTTACAATTTTTACAACAAAACATTTGAAAGCCTTGGAAATGATTAAATGTGGTCAAAACAAAGTTAAATTAATAAAAAAGAAATACAAAAGAACCACTTTCCAAAGTCATCATAACTCACAGAGTTTTAAGCTCAAAGTCAAGCACTTCAAAATATTGATCCATCTGATGTGACACCACTAAAACCACAATATATTGAAAATATGCATGTCATATAAGTTTTTATTATGAATTTGTTAACTTCAACCATAGTTTTAACAAAAAATAGTATTTTGAAGTCGTTTCTATTTAATTGCTTTATGGTACAGACAATTGAAAAGTAAAATGACTCAGGATTGTGACACACATCATATGGAATGGACCAGTAACAGTGACTGTATCTTTGCTTGCTAATATTAGTAGTGTCCTCCATTGCTAGTCCAGTACTAAGTTCAATGTCTGCGAATTACAATTGCACATTAGTCGGTTGGGTTGGTTTGCTGCTAATGCTAGGGTGACCCCAACATGTTCTCTCTTAGCGCAAGGTTAGGTGAACCAGGGACAATACTCTTTAAAAGCACCCATTTTGACTTTCAAATCATATGCATGTCTTACACTTAAATAACATAGTTAATGTTTCAACATAAAAAACAGAACCTCTTTGAATTTCATTCTGTGTTGTGTGAAATCATATAACTTGCCCCAAAGTAGAAAGGCACTATATGGTCCATACAGTACCAGAGATAAAAAAGAATAAAAACGTGGTTATCAAAGCATATTTTAACTTAAGTTTCTCTTACAATAATGTTTCCAGGTAAACAGCTGGGGAAATGAAGCCATTGACTCGTCAGTAATCTCAAGTGCAACATTTTCTGAGGCTGTGTATACAAATATTGAGTCTGGCAATACAAGCGGGAATACTGATGTGGAAATGGAAGACGATGAACATGGAGCTCTTCAAGCTGACTTTGAGGTAAGGAATTGTTTATCTTTTGTGTTCAATTATCAAGGGAGTTTGATCTTCTTTGATGAAGAGCTTCATCATAAAACTCATTTTGCCCATTAAAAGTTGAAATTGTAGACAAGATTTCATGAGGAACACTTTTGTGAGATATTATCCTTAGATGAAAAATCAATCAATCTTTCTCAAATGTTCTACAGAATGTGATGGAGGAAATGCTAAATAAATTAGATTTTATTTTATACATAATTTATTTTATGATGCCCTTCATATACATGTTGTCTCAAAATAAGGTAATTGTTAGAAATGTGACTTTCTCAGCAGATAAGTATGAATGCCTACATTAGAAATAAAACAGTAGTTGCTTTCTTTTTGGCTTTGAATTTAATCTTTGCTGTTTGGAATGAGCAAAAAAAACAATCAAACCACACAAGTTTGATGGCTTAAAGCTAAGACAGAATAAAGTCATGTGGAAAGAAAAAATGGAATAAACCAAGTAGAAGAACAGAGAAGACGGACATATTCAAACAATCCCTGTCTTGGTTTGACTTGTTTCTCTCTGGAAGTTCAGTACTTTGTATCATAATTTAGACATATACTAATCTCAATAATATACAGAAGTCACTGGTTAATACACACCCTCTATACTGGGTGTCAAAAACATAGTGAAATGGAGAGTTCGAAATGGACGTTAAAATGTGGTTTTCTATTTTTTTTAAATAAATTTGAGAGAAGCTAGTATTAGAAAAAACAATATGAATATTTAATCATTGAAATCGTGATGTGACCATGAGTGACTTTGACTTAAAGGGGCAATTTATGAAAATTCATTCCATTACACTGTAAAAGCTTGGACTACTATATGAAAATGTTTTGATTATTTTGTTGAATTTTTAACTTGTTTTCCAGAGTTTGGACTACGAAGTATGTGACAATTTACTTCATCAAAAGGAGGAGAGAGAGAAAATCACAAAAACGTGGGTAAGTATACTTTTAAATTTTGCACACATCTTTCTGTGCGTTATAAGCTTTTATTCTCATAATTGTGACTTACAGACCGAGAAGCTACTACCTCCAATGGTTGGAGTGGTCAGATAGCCAGTTTCTAACTGCCGTAACGTAATGGGCTGGAGCCCCGTCCTGCTAAAATTAATAAAGTAGCCCTTCACCCAAACCTTCAAGCCATGGCATCAAGTGATTTCAACATATTGAGACAACTGACACCAGTAACATGTTCTTCAAAAAAGAAAGGTCCTAAAACGTATGCCTTCCATAAACTGCACCATACCATATTCTTCTGGCCTTCTTGCTGTTTTGACGGATCCGTCCAGTTTGTGTTGATTTGGGACCAGTATCTGAGATTTTGCCTATTCACTTCTCCATTGACCTAAAACATGGCCTCATCAATGAACAATGCAAAGTCTTCCGTGAGTTGATCATTTTAAAACAACTTACTTGAGAACCATTCACACATCTGTTTGGTTCATTCTCTGTTAGGTGTTGCAGTATTTGAAGCTTGAGAGGAAACAAATTTTCAGCCTGTAAGATGTTTTGCACTCGTTTTTGGTACATCCAACTCCATTGATATCCTGCGAATGGATTTTTTGGGACTAACAGTCACTTTTGCCAAGACGCACGCTTTGACCTCATCTGGAATTTAGGGACGTCCAGAGCGTTTTTGGTCTATGACACAACCTATTTTCTTGAACTTATTGATAGTTCTGCCAAAGCTAATTTGATCGATTTGTCTTATGGATTTGTCTTTGTCGCATATGGAATTCTTCAGTAATTTTCCTATGAGACCAACCTTCAGGACAACTTAAAAGAACAAAATCAACTCTTTTGTCTATACATAACGCTGTTTTGAGCTATTGTGTACATTTCAGACTGTTTCTAATCCGTTTAAAATTATTTTTCATGACATTTATATACTCCAATGATATTTCCCCATGGTGCGCAACTTTTCGTCCACCCAGTATAATTGACACATGTAATTTCTACCCTCAGAAACTTCACTGGTGTGGCATAAGACGTTGGATCATTTGTTTTATTATTGGTGTGCTAACTGGTCTCACTGCTGGTCTGATTGACTTTGGTGTAGAGAATATGTCCAGTATTAAATTTTCTGCTGTTAAAGACTGTATCCTTTGTCGCTGGCATCAATGTACATCAATGACTTTTGTCAAAACTGTTACAATTACTTGATTTATCATAGGTTTAGATTTTAAAACCTGCTTTTAGAAAGTTACAATAAATGAATAACCCCATGTCCAGATCCTGGGGCCCTAGACTAATTCATTGATTTATTTTATTTTTCTCATTCTTTACTTTATTAATTGAAACTGGTGTCTTATAAGTAATATCTAATAAAGATTTTTAATTTCAGAAAAACTGCTACAGGTGAAAACATATGGTGTTTCTTTATTGTGTCATGAAAAACTATTTTGACAACTGGCAATTTTCCACACAACGTGAGGAGGAAGGCATGTTTAAAAAAAGTTATGCATCCATAGAAGTCTACCATATTCATACAACTTGAGCTGTGCTATCTAAAATGTAAATCTATGTACAACACTAATACCTAAAGTAGCTAAAATATTAAGTTAATAGGATTTACGACCTGGAGATTTATTGCATGTCACAGTAAATAGCAAAAATTTTGGAGTGTAATCATGTGCAAAAGCAAGGTTGATTTTATAGAATGTAACAGATTTTAGTGGTTGTAAACGTTGGTGGTCTTTTTTTTGTATCACTCAATATAAGTTGAATAGAATATCCTTAACTTCTGGTCAGTGGTTGACAAATGTGTAAATGACAACTGTATGTATTCTCCTCACATTGTCTGGGTTATGTTCAACGTTGGACTTGTAATGGTTGGAGCTATACTCACAGCTTATATAGAGGTAATTTAACTTTTGATTTCTAAACATTGTTCATCCATTACATCTTCATAATAAGACTTAACATCTGTGTATTTATTTGTGTGTAGCTGTGTATGAACTGGGATAATTCCCACAATTTTGACTCAATCAACACAAAAATTTGGTATGCTTTTATTATAACAGGAAATGTAGTTAATATTATAATCTTTTAGTGCAAGTTGATACATTTTAAGATTTTTATTTTATTAATTTTACTATTCATCATTAATCAAAATACTTGAATATGATGCACAATTTTTTCTTCATATGAAATTTCCGTACAAAATGAAATAATATATCAACACTTCATCATTTTTTTAAAGAAGCATTAAGTTAGAATATAAAGAAACAGCTATTAAATTCCTCTCATTTTTTTGCAACATTTCAAATCAAATTTGTTCCTTTAATTTTCGTTTCACATTAGTTGTGTTATTACTTACATCCCATAAAAATAATTGCTATCTTTGTGAGAAAGTAATAGCCAAAACTGCTTAATGTAATGACAAATGCTCAGCATCAAACTATTTTGTCATGATATATTGAGTTATTTCTGAAAACAAATATATGTCTAATGTATGTATGTCTGATCTTGCAATAGCCTGTAGCAGCTGGCAGTGGGATCCCCCAGATCAAGTGTTACCTCAATGGTGTCATTGTACCACGTGTAGTTCGTATCAAAACACTTGTCACTAAAGTGATAGGAGTTGTGTGTGCCGTAGCAGGAGGGCTGGCAGTTGGCAAGGTGAGTTAATATTTGTAACAATTTTTTTTATATTCCAGATGATATTGTTAAAACTTCAAAAAAGAAAAAAACACCAAACCTTTTTGATAAAGAATAGCAAAAGACCCAGAAGAAATAAACTTTTAAAATAAAGACACTGAAAACATCTTCTTTTCAAAAAAACCTATCATGAGAACTATAGGAGGTAATAGTAGACTTATAAATAACAAAATATTCTAAATCAACAACTGAAGCTTATACCTATAATACAGCATTTTACTACTTGGTGTTACACCAAATATAAAGAATGTGAAAGGAACTTCACTGATGGATCAGAATCTGCAGTAGGCTCTGCTGCTGTCCCTTTGGACTTTGAGGTTGATGAAGTATTCAAAAGAATACCCCCGAATGCATCAATCTACACAGTGGAAGCTACTGCACTTGATATGGCTCTGGAACAAACCCTCCTTTGTCATCCTTTCTGACTTTCTCTTGTGTCTCATAGCACTCAAAGCTTATGAGACTTTGGACCCCAAAATTCTTAGACTAAAAATCAAAATCAATGCTCTAATGAAAAACTTTGCAAGATTAAACTGTCTCACACAGATTTGAGACACACAATAAGAAAATATGTCCTTTCCATATGGGAAGAACACTTGGAGCAGCAAAAAACCATAAACTGTATTTCATCAAACCAAAATTACAAACAAGAAAACCCCTACGTCTCACAAGAGAATACTGTGTCGTCTTTCTCATTTGGAAATTGGACACTCTCCATTAACTTATCAATATATACTCATGAAAGAAGAAAAACCTTTCTGTGTAGGATGTCAAAAATATTTCACAAATAGACACATTAGTACAGAGTGTTCTAATTTTAATGAAATAAGAAGAAAATATGTACAAAAATCAAAGACATCTTCGATACTGTAGAGGAAAAGAAAGTATTAGATTTCCTACATTTTTTATAAATGTTGTCTTGTCCTTTTATTGTTTTTAATCTTCAAGACTGAAATTTTACCTTTTCTGCATAACTATTGAAGTGGCAGTCCTATGAATTAAAGAATTTTTTGCTTTTATAAAGATGATCTAGATATCAATAATAGTTATTTTTATGATAAGAATGCCATTTGAAACAGATATTAGTGACAACAAGAAGAAAAAATAATCAGTAAAAAAAAATTGTGAACGAATCAAAGATATGCATTTATATAACAATAATGATAGAACCTCTCTGGAGGAAATATATAACAGCAAGTATAAAAACTGAGGGAGAAAACCACATATTGAATGATTAAATAAAGAGCAGTTATATTCCACATATTTTTTAAAATCAAAAGTAAGAACAATGAGTTTGTTTTTATTACCTTATCTCTACCCCCCCCCCCCCTCCCCAGACTGCCATAGAAGATAAGATAAAATGTTATATACCCTTATACTACTACTTATTATAACTGAGTTGTCATCAGTTTAGTGAGTCCAGCATCCAAGCATAATAATAACATGCTATAAATATATCTTAGCACTGACGAGATATTGCTTCAAAAATTCCAGCAATTTGCTTAATTCACCCAATATAATGTACATATGAATCGTTAGACCTTATTAATCTTGATATTTTTTTATTTTCCTCAGGAAGGACCCATGATCCACTCTGGAGCTGTCATTGCTGCTGGTGTCTCTCAAGGACGTACAACATCACTGAACTTGGATTTCAAGGTAGGCCTGTTATTATTATGCTTATTGAATGGTTATTATGTGCACCAATCATTAGACAAAAAGTGTTAAATGCACTTGTAACAAATTTGCGAGATGTGATGTTTATGCCGCTTTCCTGTCTTTGTAAACATATTGTGGTTCTTGCATTCATACACAGTTTATTTAAGGAGGCGTGATTGACCTATAGACGTCTTGAGTCAAAGTCGAATGTTAAAATTCAAATTTATACCAAGAAGGAAAAGCAAAGACCAGGGAATAGTGAAAAGTAACCACTCAGTCGTAGTATTGTAAAATATGTATAACACAATAAAATCAGTTTGAACCATAATTTATTCTTGTTAAATGATATTGTTCACATGTTAGGCTTTGACAGTGGAAAGTTACTAGAATGTCTCCAGAGAATAACATTTACAATATATGAACAAACAAATATGTCGTCTCAACCTTCGCCACTTTTATTCTCCCTAGAACATTCCCTTTAAATGCACATAATTCCACTATGATCTTGAAGTCCCTCTTCCTGCTTATTAACACTATTGTTCTAAACCTTGATTCCCATTTTATTATTTTTACAATGACATGCTCACACTGTCAACCTTAATCATTGCTTATGACTTGCTTTTCTGTCTTTTTCTTACCCTCTCATTTCTTTTCCTCGTTCTTCCACTAGTTCTCCCTCACATTCACTTAACCAATTTAACCCTTTTTCAATGCATACATGCCATATGTTCTTCAATAGTTGAAGTGTTTTCATTGATATTTTTATGTGTGATATATCAAGGAGTGATTTCTTTTTTATTTCCAGATATTCCATGACTTCAGAAGTGACACAGAGAAACGCGATTTTGTATCAGCTGGTGCAGCTGCAGGTGTGTCAGCTGCCTTTGGTGCACCAGTTGGTGGGGTGCTTTTTAGCTTAGAGGAGGGAGCCTCTTTCTGGAATCAAGCATTGGTGTGGAGGATTGTGAGTATAAGATACATTTTTTATTATTAAGATATGACTTGATTTGATTCTGTAGGTGACTTGTTGGCAAAGTCAATGAACTATGGGATCTGAGAAGATACTAGAGAGTCTCCCTTAGAATGGTTTGAATTTATTGAATAGAAAATATGTAATATTCATGTTCTCTACCAGGGTCAGCTAACTAGGTGTGTGTATTTGTGCGTTAGATACAATCAGTTTACACTACATTAAATCCCCTTCATTTATTCTAATTTATAATTTTCTTTGAGCACTAACCTACAAACATTTTTAGTTGTTATTTACATTAACAGTATATTTTGTGTTGAAAAACATCCCCCGTCGACTCTGCGGCCAGTTGCGAAAAAAAAACAAACTTGAGGCCAAGCGAAGTAAAGTCGGTGAGGAAAGCAATGACAAACTACCTCAAATGCTGTTGTCTAAAAAGTCGGGACTCTAACTCCTGATTACCTGAAGCTCATTTATGAGTATGGGTTACTTTACTTTACTTTACTTTATATATGTATATGATGATATGACTTTATTAATGAATGTTATTCATGATGGGGTATTGTTATGCTATGCTTATGTAAGCAGGGAAGAGGGGGTTTCTTATGGATGCATATGTGAGAGGAGGATGGGGTTAAAATTGTCATTTTTTGCTTATAATATGTGAATGCTCCCTAACTTCATGTAGCCTATCTATTTCCTTATGTTTCTATATTTTATTTGTATTTCTACAATGTTGTCATGCAATGTCTTTGTAAGAAATCCAAGTTTTGGCTTTTCAACTAACATAGAATAATTGAAAATGAATTAGTTGTTAGAGAAATAGACAATTTATATCTGTTAAACAAACCATGTAAAATCCCAGTCACTTTGTGATGAATACAAGCTGTAATATGTTTGTTTTGTATATCAAATGGTAAATTCATTTAGCAAATATTGAAACACTTGAGACAATTTTTTTTCTCTATCAGGCACCAATGATGATGCTGTGGTCCATGTTGTGTCCACCAGGTGTAACATGCAGAGACAAGAGCTTAAAGCAATATTTAAAACTTTGTACGGCAGGGTGAGTCTATAATGCACTTTTCTACATCTGCTTGATAAAAATACTGAAGTCAAAATGGTTGGCCGTTAAAACAAATAGCTTTCCACATAATTTCTTCTTTTTACAAAAGATAATCCCTTTCATGTAAATAAACATGTTCCAGCACAGCATTTTTTGAATCTAATATGGCTTTCTTTTATAGATTAGTAAAAAAGGAAAGTATGGGGTGAGGCGTACATTTTGAAAACGTTGTACATATACATATTTAGGAGCTCTTTGCAATTGAAATTATTGTTACTATAAAAAAGCTTTCTTTTTCAACATCTAACCATCACTTACTGTAAGATAGAATGTAATAAATCCTTCTCTACTCGTGTTGTTTCCCAGGACTTGATCTCAGACCTGAAATCTGAACTGAGCGGAGATTACAAGGAACTTGTCATGGCTTTGTTTGTCTCCCCTGCTGAGTATGATGCCTGGTGTATTAAAGAGTCTATTTATGTAAGAAAATTTAATTTTTCTTTTATTGACTTTGTACTTGAGTTAATGTAAGGGATTTTTGGCTTATATTTATTTGGTTTATTACTTCTTGATAGCTGTATATAATTTTTTATTTTTAACATACCTATACCTTTAATTTTAACAACATGTTTGTTTTTCCTAGGGTATGGGCACAGATGAACAAGCCTTAGTGGAGATTTTGATGACACGGACCAATGATCAGATCAAAGAAATCAGAGCGGCTTACCCAAAAGGTGAGAATTATTAAAATCTTTCATTTGACATTCCATTTGTTGTACTGGTAAGGGGAAAAATATTACTTTGTGTCAAGTTCTAAATTATGTCAATGTTTTGAGCAACATTTCTGTCCATAAATATAATGTCTAAAACGTTCCTGTCCTCAGTGCTTCACAGGAGTCGCACAGCCAAAGACACGCAGTTTGAAAAAGACATCAAGGATGACACCAGTGGAGACTTCAAACGTCTTTTGATTTCTGCTTCTATGGTGAATTTATATCTTATTTCTTTTGCACAGCACAATTAATGTTATAGACCAAGTGTAATTGTATTTTGATATTATAACGCTTATATATTGTTTAATGTTTTCTTGGTGTTCTTTTTTCAATTTGCGATGATTTCAATATTGGTCCATGTAGGAAGTTCAGATGCCTTTAATGTTCCGATAGAAATATTGAATTCTGCACAAATGTATTTTTTGTATAGTAAAATGGCCTGGAACTGTGCTATGTATTGGCAACTTTCATCATGAAGTCTGGTTAGATGATGAGACATCTGAGATTATCTATTTTTGTCAGGAAGACCTATTTTCATATGGTATAGTCTACCTTTAATTCCTATGTTTGTGAAATGTCAGCGGTGGATTGAGACTTTTTACAATCTTAACTCAGTGCGCAGTCTTTGCTAGATCCTGTTCATTGTTAAACACCCCTGTTTCTGTAAAAAATGTAATTCTTTGAACCATCACATAATCTTTATTTTATGATCAATATTTTTGTGTACATGTTTAATCCTTTATAATCCCTACTGTACCTTTTTACTTAAGATTGATTTTCTTTATTCGCTCTCTTTTGCCAGGGTCGCAGATATGAGATTGCACAAGACAGACTTGAGCAAGCTGTGGAAGAAGTTTGTAATCCACAAGACGGACAACCCACAGGTAAGTTGTTAGTGTTGTTAAATCAAGATTTATGATTTTAGGATTGTAAATTATTCAGTGTTTTTAGCAAGCTGAAAGGTATGGAAATAAGTTGTATACAGTTTTATTTTTAAACTTCTTTCTTTAGTTTACTTCAGTTTGAACAGAGTCAATTTGTATAAGTAAACTAAGGTTAAACCAAAAA
>JAUUEB010481153.1:0-11108 GCA_032362205.1 Clione limacina | reverse complement strand
CAACCATCTAATACTAGAAACGGGGAACCCGATATATCGTTATATAGAGGCTGGTGACAGAGGGTAGGAAATCGTGATTTTTCATCATAATTATTGAGTTCTCTGACGTATCAAAGGGGGATTTCTGTCAGTGTATTGGGGTTTTACTTGTTGAATTACTCTAGTTAAACGGCAGTTTTCATGACAATTTAGAGTTAAGATCCCTTGTTCTGTTGTGAAAATGGTTTAATTTTGGCGCTTTTTAAAACTTCAAAATTAACACATATTATCAAAAAAGACAAGGCACGCAGTGCATAATATGTATACATGGACGCTTCGCCCCTGATGTACACACCAAGCTGATACGAAATAATTCTAGAGGGTGTTTTCAAACTTTTTTTTACAGAGATCCCGCCAGTTTGAGTTTTGTTTCCTTCTTTCGGTAAAACACAGGGGCGTATCTTTAATTTCCAAACGGAATTGGGATATAATGGTGCAAACCGCCACTTTCATGGATGTGAAGCGAAAGTGTTTTTGCTTGGGGAGAAGTTTTCCTTGGTTCATTATATAGGATGGTTAAACACTGTTTTACGTTTACTGGTTTACCTGGGCTGTGTCTTTCCACTGCAGGAAGTAGACCTCCGCTAGATCTTCCCACTCTTCTCAGTGCTTTGTTCTTCTATACTATAATGCCCCCTGCTGTCTAACTATGTCATCACACCATCTTTTGTTTGGTCTTCTCCAGGAACGTTTGGCTTCTTTTACCTGTCATTCTGTGATGCGTATTTTCCATCTGTTGTCCGTCATGCGGACTACGTGGCCTGCCAATTTCCATTTGATTTTTGTGACAATTTTCCAGATATCATTGACTTTGTTTTTTGTCTAATGATGGTATTTCTTATTCTGTCACCCAGTTTGATATTAATCATTTCCTTTCCATTGCCCTTTGGATTGTTTGCAAATTTGTTACTATTTTTCTGGTTGGTGTCCATGTTTGGCAACCATATGTCATAGTTGGTAGCACGCATTTATTGAATACTTTTCTACTTAAGCTTATTGGTAGGCTCTTGTCTGTGAATATTTCTCTTTATTGCCCAAAGACACTCCAACCTGCTTTAATTCTTATCAAAATGTCATGTTCAGTCCATGGCTTCAATCTTTATTGTTTTGCCTAAGTAATTGTTTTCTTTGACTTTCTCGATCTCAGTTCCCGCGACGTGGATGGATTCGTTTGGTTTCCTTTTCATAAAAATATGAATAATACAGTTTGTCTCTCTTTTTGGGTTTCCTCTTTACCGGGCACGGCCGAGTACTTTAGCCACTAGTAGACAATGTATCCGTATTTCAAGGGATGACATATTTTTGACACAGTATGAAATATTATTACTTTCGCCGTTTTAATCGCAAGCATAGGTTACATTCATAAACTGATTGTTGTAATAGGGGCATGCGATCTTATTCTGAATTCTGATTCAAGTCAAATGATTGACGAATAATTCAAACTACTGCACTTGTCTCGATTAAATAAGCTTTTTTGTTTTGATATGTTCGGAAATGGCTGGACTTTTTCTTCAAGTAGTTATTCCTGCCAATCTTTTCTCATAAAACTATTGTATAATCAAGAAGGTGGATATTAAAATACATGAGGGTATGGATACTAAACGCTATTTGGACAAAAGCGACAACCCCTCACCCCAAGTGTATTAAAGTCTCGTGATGAACTTTCGTTTCAAATCCGACGGTGCTATCGACTTTCCCCTAACAAATAAAATCTGGAATTACCTCCGAGCACCAAGTCTCTTTATTACACGTACTGAGCATTTAAAGCATAATCAAATATGTGATATTGATTCATTAATTTTCTATTTGTACTTTTAAGACATAAGATTAAACTGATATCAATAAAAAAAATACCCTTTTCCAGATGGCTTTTTGTTCCCTTTTGGGAGAGTAATGTTTTTTTCTTATTGTGTTGATAGAAAGGATCATTCACAGACAAACTGTGACACAACCCAAACCGAAAAGGATGGGGTATAACATTTTATCAAAGCACTTTAATAGATACTATATTTCTTAAGACCATAAAAAGCATTGCAAATAAAGGTATTTGATACCTTTATACCGATAATCATTAAATTTAAGGCTATTTTAGTATCAAGATACTCAGGGATAATAATTTAATTACTTGTCTGCAAATTAACTGTCACCATTAAAAATGTGGATTTAGATATCAATGATACGAAACGCTTTTCGAACAAAGTTTTGACACAAACAAAAAGTGGATTTTAGTATCAATGTTATTAAAGCTTTTCGGGTAAAATGCAGACACCACCACCATACTAAACCCCATCACGTCTCATTTTAGAATCGACCCCCTTGGTATAATATCACCTTCATGTTTGTCAACATTTTTGTTGCACCTCTACAAGTAATTAAAATTAATTTCGGAAACAGATATTTATTTCGTTCTGAGCAGTGATCTGCTGACCAAAAGTTGTTGTGACATTTCTTGTTATTTATTTTAACTAATGTTGAATTAAGAAAGTGACTCCTGCAATAATAAAATTATTTTATTCTTCTTTTCTTTTATCCAGGTCCAAAGGGCATGGAGTAATTGCCTTATATCATAACTTTGATAGCTACACATAGCCCTGTAGACCTGACACGATGATCTCTGGCGTTATACAAGCTATTATAGGGTCATATCCTATACTGACCATTGTCTTGATTTTAACCGTCATTTACATCATCATTAGTTGGTCAAATCAACCAAGGAATATTCCTCCGGTACCAGAAAGACCGTATCCTTTTCTTGGCCATGTCACTATGCTTGCAAAAGGTCCACGAAGACAGATGAAAGAATGGGGGGACAAGACAGGGGATATATTCAGCTTCTACAACGGCAGTCAACTAAATGTTGTTCTAAACAGCTTTGGTGTTATGAAAGAAGCTTTGGTTAAGCAGGCACATATTTTCTCTGATCGTCCAACAAGTTTTATTCAAAACATTATACCCGGTGGTAGAAAGGGTATACTTGTATCTTCAGGAGAAATGTTTAAAGAGCAAAGAACTGTGTCGTTGTCCATTCTTCGAGCTTTTGGGATGGGAAAAAGTTCCCTGGTTGAAAAGGTTGATGAAGAGGTTGACGTCTTTCTGAATGAATTAATTGCATTGAAAGGCAAGCCAAGCGATTTTAGGACATTGATAAGTAACTGTGTGTCGAACGTCATTTGTAACATTATCGTTGGTAAAAGATTTGAGCTGGGGGATCCTGATTTTTTGTCCTTATTGAAAATGCTTAACGAAAACGTCACCTTTGCAGCAAAAGCTTTTATTTTAAATACTTATCCCTGGTTGTCATATGTCCCAGGCGATCCATTCAAGGCAAATAAAATGGTTGACAACTCTCTCAAAATGATGAATTTCTTCAACCAGCACTTCATTGAGCCGCTAAGCAAAACTGCGGAGTTAAATGAAGCTGACTGTTTTATCACAGCTTATGTCCAAGAGATGAAGAAGAGAGAAAGAAGTGGCAAACCTACAACTCTGGACAAGGAAAGCTTGGCCCGCAACATCTTTTTTCTTTTCGCCGCAGGGAGCGAGACAACGAGCACAACAATTTTGTGGTTTATCTTGGAAATGCTGCATCACCCTGATGTTCTTGGCAAGATCCACAAAGAAATTGATGATGTTGTTGGTGCAAACCGTAGACCCGATATGCAAGATAGATCCAAGATGAAATACCTCAGCGCTACTATCATGGAATTACAAAGAAAAAGCAGCATTGTACCATTCAGTCTACAGCATTTGTGTAACCAGACAACTACGGTTGGAGGCTACACTATCCCCAAAGGAACGGTCATAATACCAAATCTTGACTCAGTTCTCTTAGATGAGAAAATCTGGAAAGATCCTCTTGAATTTCGCCCAGAGCGGTTTTTAGATGACAGTGGAAATTTGCTAAGCTTTGAAGAATTTGTTCCGTTTTCATTGGGTCGTCGGGTTTGCTTGGGTGAGTCTTTGGCCAAGATGGAACTGTTCCTTTTCATAGCAAACATTTGTCAAAGGTTTGACATTAAACCCGTAGAAAAAGACACTCTTCCGCCCCTCAAACATATTTTTGGTGTTACTGCTGCTCCAGAGGCTTATGAAGTCAGGTTCATTCAAAGACTTTAGTGATTTGCCACATGTTCTTTAAATACATCCTGACAATTTACGAAGGACTGTGCTGTTGTGAGAAAAAGACGTTTGTTTGAACAGTTCATTTTAAAAAAATGTTTGATTTCATAGTTATACCTTATATTTAAGAAGAGTAGTTTGTAGTTGATTATGTTAATTTTTTTAGTTATTGTCTTTGTCACCATTTCAGTACAGTACCTACATGAAGTGTTTTTTGAAAAGTAAAACGAATGTATACACCGAATTTTTGAACAGAGAAGCGTTTCTGCACACATAACTTTATTATCACGTTATCACGATGAACAGCGTATATGATGATTTATATATAGATAATATAAAATCATATTCCTATACGCCCCCAAGTCTTTTTGATCTTGAGTAAAGGTGGGCATAAAGACTGTTTTCTATAATGTACATTATCTATTAACACAAGACTATGTCATTTTTTAAACTACATATATAAAAGAAAAACAACGCCGCAAACATGAATATACATTATACAATTTAAATTTCTAAAGGTGTATTTCAAAATAGATCAAGCAATTTATATTTCAACTTTCATTCAGATTTTTCAAACAATGCATCATTATAATATTAAAATATTATTTGTGAAACACCTTATTAATTATTTTCAACTGCAAAATATGAATAATTATAATTGAATTAAAAAGAAATGAGAACAAAAAATAACTAGAGTCATAAATGGTTGAAGGTACTTAAAACTCATGGATATAAATGCAAGTAATGCACTTGTACTTGGTTTACATAAGAATAATACTTGATGTGGTAAGGCGAAGTATTTTGACACTTAAGGATTACAATTTGTTTGTGGTCTCCTTCTTGGGGCAACGGGTTTCTCATTACAGCCTTTGTTATTAAATGATCTAAGATTTTTAAGTGCCCTTTTTTCTGGGTGACAGGGTAGTTGTTCTGTGGGTGTAGCATCTATCTCACGTGGTTTGGGTATAGGATTTATGCTATTTATTTTGAGCATAGCTGGGCTGGTTATTGGTTGTAGAGCTTGGCAGTTTATCCTTTGTTTTGACTTGAATGTGGAGATAGATGTTCTTCCAAAGTCCCTAGTAATGACAGGTGTGAATTTCCTCAGAATTTCCTATTCCTTAAGGTGGCTCTACCAGATCCATCTATTATGACAACATATTGGTCAAACTCTCTGACTTCAATAACTATACCAGTCTTGTCCCATTTGTTTGAATGTGGACCAATTTGGGTTTGTACCCTCACATGGTCGCCAACCTTACGAGGGACCAAATTCCGAGTGTTTTCTGAAAGATGTTAATTTCCTATACCGACAAAAGAAAGTTAAGAGTACATCAAAAGTTTATAAAAAGTGACAGAAGCGTTTTGAATTTTTTTGCAAAGGGCTATTTAAATAAATAATAACTGAATAAGAGTACAATATACTGCATTTCGAAGCGTAATTTTCTTTTTTACCAACATTGCGCAAGCATGATTGTTGAGTGTGCCATATGTAGCTGTTGGTGACGTTTTCCCCATGGAAGTCATGACCTTTCTTCTATTAGTTTGGAAATGCTAAATATGCATATTTTCAAAGCAAATACTCTTTAAGGGTTGATAAGATGAAACCGTTGTTTTCCATTATGACCAGTAATAATTATTTACCTTATATAACCCATATTCTCTTGCCAAAACCTTTGTATTTTTGAAATATTGCACACATTTATTCACTTTAATGTAATAATTATTTACCTTATATAACCCATATTCTCTTGCCAAAACCTTTGTATTTTTGAAATGTTGCACACATGTATTCACTTTAATCTTTATATTTAAATAAAACTGTTTGATACATTTTTGTGTATTCTTTGAACTTTATTATTTTTAAGCACAAGCTGGACGTTCGAAGTTGTTGGGTGCTTTGCCCACACGGAAGTGTAGATTGTTCTGCCTTTTAGTTTAGAACTGATTAAATTTACATTTGTAATTGTGGGATTTTAACAGGAATAATTTTAGCGAGTTCAGAGAAACTGGATGGCCTAGGAAGAAATGATTGAATGGAGTAGCTGGGGTTATAAGGTTAAAAAGTTCAAATATTACTGTAATGTCATAAAAACAACATGATCATCCTATATTTAATAGTCATTTCCCTTCTCGCAAATTCATTTTTAATGTTCATTTCTGGTTTAATTTATCTGGTGTAAGAGGAGATATTTCGCCTCTACATGACCCCAACATTCTAAATTGTCACTACTTAATTCAATGTCACATTAGTATATATATTTTGTTAATCGACAATTTCATAAAGTATCTCAATGTTTTATTTTATTGTCTAAAGTATCAATCTTTCATCACCATAACGGCATTGAGGGATGACAACAAGGGAAATAAATCTTAAAGCCTCGAGACATATTATAACATTACCATTTTTAACCTTGTCCTATTTTCGGCTTTCCCTTTCGCACTGGGTAGGGTTGGGAAACTGACTAAGTTTAAATTGTAAAGTTGTCAAGTGGCTATGAACAACTATTAACTGCCACAACATCACTTTATACTCAAAATAAGACTAAAGATTTACATGAAAAACAAACCTGAAGATTGATCAATTATGTTATGTGTAGAAAGAAGTATCCAATCGACTAAAATCACATTACCTCTGATTTAGCTTAAGTTTGATTTGTTTCAATTTGGTGAGGTATATATGTATATATATATATATTACATGCCTCTATGTTGAGTTGTTTAGTTTTGTTGTTACGAAAATGGAAATTCTATGCTGTTGTGTTCTTTTTTGCATTATGAACGATGAAAAATTGTCATTTCACATTGTATATGGGCTATGGCCTGAACAATAAAAGAATAATCAAATCAAATTTCTCTCTCTCTTTTTCTCTCGTATGTATTCATATTCTATCTTTTTAAAATAAGAAATATCTGTAAGAAAATATTGAGTGCAAGACAACTCACTGTAATAGAATTTCTCTGAACCTTGTTCCCAAAGTTTAAGTGGAGCCTTCATTGTTGTTCTGTCAGTGGCGAACATCTCCACGAGATAGACGGTCTGATCAGACTCACACTCTATGTAATCATCATCTGACTGGGGAATTAAAGGTTGAAAATATTTTATGACGCATCCTTACACACACGTGACCACATCTCATTAATGGGGAGGGGATACATACAACTAAACACGTCGTAATGGGTTGATACATACTAGTGAATGCACCTTATTAGTCGATACATACTAGTGAACGCACCTTAATTAGTCGATACATACTAGTGAACGCAACTTAATTAGATGCATACTAGTGAACAAAACTCATTAGGGCGATACATATCACTGAACAAATCTCAAAAAGGTGAAATACTAGTGAACAAGTCTTAATCACATGAACATACTAGTTCAATGAGGGGAATATACTAGTGATTGCATCTTAATGGATTGATACACTCTAGTTAATACATCTCAATTGAGGGATACTTACTAGTGAACAAATCTCAATTGAGTGATACTTAATAGTGAACAAATCTTAATTGAGTGATACTTACTGGTGAACAAATCTCAATTGAGTGATACTTATTAGTGAACAAATCTCAATTGAGTGATACTTACTAGTGAACAAATCTCAATTGAGGGATACTTACTGGTGAACAAATCTTAATTGAGTGATACTTACTAGTGAACAAATCTTAATTGAGTGATACTTACTAGTGGACACATCTTTATTGAGTCATACTTACTAGTGAACAAATCTTAATTGAGTGATACTTACTAGTGAACAAATCTTAATTGAGTGATACTTACTAGTGAACAAATCTTAATTGAGGGATACTTACTGGTGAACAAATCTCAATTGAGCGATACTTACTAGTGAACAAATCTAAATTGAGTGATACTTACTAGTGAACAAATCTTAATTGAGTGATACTCACTAGTGAACAAATCTCAATTGAGTGATACTTACTAGTGAACAAATCTTAATGGGGTGATACTAACTAGTGAACACATATGAATGAGGTTTTAGTTAAAAGTGAACACATCTCAATGTGGCGAAACTACTTGTGAATACATCTCAATGTGGCGATACTACTAGTGAACACATCTCAATGAGGCGATACTTCTAGTGAACACATCTCAATGGGGTGATACTACTAGTGAACACATATCAATAGGACGATATTAACTAATGAACAGATCTCAATGGGGCGATGCTAACTAATGAACACATCTCAATGGAGCGATAATAACTAATGAACACATCTCAATGGGGCGATACTAACTAATGAACATATCTCAATGGGGCGATGCTAACTAATTAACACATCTCAATGGGGCGATGCTAACTTATGAACATATCTCAATGGGGCGATGCTAAATAATTAACACATCTCAATGGGTCGATACTAACTAATGAACACTCACCTTCCGAGTCTTTCTGTAATGATGTTCTGATAACATTATATCTGTAAGGTCTGTGGCGGGGTTTGTCAACATGGACTCAGTCAACACAAGCTCTCCTTCGCTGCCTGCACTTCGGCGAACCTGAAATGATAGAAAATGACCAAATTTGAATAAATGTCTCAAACTTTTAATGAACATGTACATTTGCATTCTCATGTATCAAATCGGGCTATAAAACATATTGAAATATAGAGAAGCAAAATTCACTTTGTAAGAAGCGCATGTAAAACTGTCTTCCATAATTACTTACCTGTTTCGGGATTTTAATAGTTCCTTATCTCCCCGATAACGTTTTGTGTTGATTCAGTTTTAAAGTAAACATGTAATTTTTAGGCAACTATTATGAAACTGTTTACTCTAACTTGTCAATTCCATTAATACATTTCTTCTATATATAACACATTTTCCCACGTAAATTTGCATTTATTTAATTCTTTCAAAACGAAACTTATAACCAACTCTAACAAAAAAAATGAAATGATAAAAAAACAGACTTCATTATACTCTTTATGTGAGATATGATTGCATTGCCTCAATGAGAACTTACCTCCCTCTCTATTACAGTCCTACTGTATACAAACCCCTCTGTGTATGCCAGTAGCGCCTTATTAAGTTCCGACAATGGGTTTATATTTATCACTCTATGTATGCCAGTAGCACCTTATAAAGTCCCGACAATGTGTTTATATTTATCATACTTTGTATGCCAGTAGCACCTTATAAAGTTCCGACAATGTGTTTATATTTATCACCATATGTATGCCAGTAGCACCTTATAAAATTCCGACAATGTGTTTATATTTATCATCTTTTGTATGCCAGTAGCACCTTATAAAGTTCCGACAATGTGTTTATATTTATCACCCTATGTATGCCAATAGCACCTTATAAAGTTCCTACAATGTGTTTATATTTATCATCCTTTGTATGCCAGTAGCACCTTATAAATTTCCGACAATGTGTTTATATGTATCACCCTATGTATGCCAGTAGCACCTTATAAAGTTCCGACAATGTGTTTATATGTATCACCCTATGTATGCCAGTAGCACCTTATAAATTTCCGAAAATGTGTTTATATGTATCACCATATGTATGCCAGTAGCACCTTATACATTTCCGACAATATGTTTATATTTATCATCCTATGTATGCCAGTAGCACCTTATAAAGTTCCTACAATGTGTTTATATTTATCATCCTTTGTATGTCAGTAGCACCTTATAAATTTCCGACAATGTGTTTATATGTATCACCATATGTATGCCAGTAGCACCTTATACATTTCCGACAATGTGTTTATATTTATCACCCTATGTATGTCAGAAACACTTTGAAAAGTTCAGATAATTGTTTACACGTACCATTGTATGTATCCCAGAAACACCTTGTAAATTTACGATATTGACCTACAATTTGTTTATACTTACTATCTTATGTATTTCAGAAACATCTTGTAAAATGTGGATAATTTGTTTATTATAACCAAAATTGGTATGCCAGTAGCACATTGAAAAGTTCGGACAATGTGTTTATACTTACCACCCTCTGCCTGCTAGTACAACAATGTGTAGCTTCTACACTGTGTGTATACGTAATACTCTTTTATGACAGATTCAATATGTATAACTCCTACCATTTGAGTATTCTTACCATCTTGTCTATATCGGAGCACAATGTATAGCTCCTATGCTAAGTGTATATTTCCAATTTTCGGTATACTAGTAGCACCATGTATAGCTCCTACATCATGTGTAAACTTACCACCCTTTGTATGCCAGTAGCGCCATGTATAGCTCCAACATTATGTGTATCCACGCCATTGCGTCCTTGGAGACGGAACAGGAACATGTCACGATTTGGTGTCGTAGTCCTGACCGTCAAATCTGAGGACACATCATATTTGTTTGACGTCACGTTCCACAAGATCTCCCCGTCACGACCGTCCAACACAACAATCTGTAGATATGTCATTTGAAATACTATTATACAGTTTATTTTTCACCCTGTATCAGGCGCGTATCCAGGATTTGGAAATGGGGGGACAATCTTTGGATATAATCAAATCAACTTGAAATAAATTTAGAGCATATTGGATCTCAAATGGGGGGACATTGTCCCTATGCTCCCCTGGATACGCGCCTGCCTTGTATGGTTATTAAGAGAAAGAAGTAGCGGTATGAATATTTATTTTGCACAATCTAGGGTAGTGCCCATTGATAGACTTGCGAGAACCGCAATGTCAGATTGAGACATGCTGAATAGTTTGTAAAAACATTGCCACGAGTTTTTTATGATTTATTGTTGTAAAATTTGGCCGCATACAATTTTGTATTTTCTCTAAATAAAAAAAAATGTTTATATAAAAAAAAGAGTAATTTATAAACAGCAACAGTTTTGAAATCAATCTACTTAACTTTACCATTTATACGGAAAATGAAACAACGTACATAGTTCATAGTTCTGCTTTTAATTATATCACACAAACCCTCAGGATTTCCAACCACTA
>JAUUEB010481142.1:0-11108 GCA_032362205.1 Clione limacina | reverse complement strand
TTCCCTGCATCAAAGTCTGCAGTTTCATGTATTGCTTGGACTGCTTCATGGCATCTTTAAAAGACAGTTCCATTCTGTGTGCCAGACAATGAACAACAATGATGTGAGGGTGGCTTGCTTGTATCTGAGCTGCCAGCCCATTCAGGTGCCCCATCATATTTGAGGCACAAACGAGTTGCCTGTAGATCCATCCATAGTTATGGAGAATAACAGAGCATTTTGAACCTGACATACAGTTTGCTGAAGAATATGTTCTGCAATATGTTGTTACAGCACATCTGCTATTGTAAGTTGTGGCATGGTGAAGGCCTTTCTGTGTATCAAGCTGATTAATCCATATATATTCACATAAAGGTCTGTTGTGTTTGACAAAAGCAAATACACATAAAAACTTCATCTTTAAATCGGCCCGTTGAGTTTCATTCAATAAACTTAGCGCTGTTGAAGCTGAAGAGGCTGATGCACCAGACTGACCACCAGAGCCAGAGCCAGTCTTGTTAATGTTATCTGATGCATTCTGAGAAAGTTTGTGTGACGATGAAGTAACATGGGTTTCAACTATTGTCTTTTTATAATTGTGCGTACCTGTTACGAATATATGCTTTTTTACATATTGCCTGGTTTTCTGTAATACTCAACTCAATGCACACATAGCATTTTATAACCTCATCGTCATGAAGAAGCCAAGAGTTGCCTTTTGTCCAGTTTTCATTAAACGTCCGAGCAACTCGCTGCTCTTCGTATAGCTTTTTTGCCTTAGTGTCCTTACCAACTTCTTTTTTTTCTTCATCTGGTTTGCGTTTTTTGCCAGGGATGGAACCTTTTTTTAAAATTGATTGGCCACGACATATTTAATATTTGTTCAGTGTTCATAAATTTCGAGGCGAGGATATCAAACATGTTTACGTGGCCAGGGTTTTAAAGTGTTGGATTCCGATGACAAATAACTAGTTGCAAATCCGCCATTCTCTTATTTTGTAGGTATTGTTAATAATTTCAATGATTATATATTTATATAGTTCAAGTTTCCGAAGCGATTGACAAGGTTACTCGATATATCATATAAGTTGATTTCAAAGTCAATAGCCCACATTCTACGAAGCCAACTGGCAAGCCCAAAATTCTTGGAAAAAAGGAAATGGTGAACTGAACTTAACTCGGCACTAGAAACGAATCTAGAAAAAGTGAGAGAATGCGTGCGATTATATATTTTTGCGCTGTTTTTTGTTGTTTTTCTTGTATTTTTTATATTTTTCCAATTTGAACGTTCCAGACATTTGGACTGGCAGTCGCCAGGCTCAGCCAGTCCGAGTCCAAAGCTGCCAGTCATTGCCATCGGACTGGCACATTTCAGCAAGACTGGTATACACATAATTTCTTTCTAAGTGATCGAGTGTAGTGTTATAAGTAATCGAGTGTAGTGTTATAAGTAATCGAGTGTAGTGTTATCAAATACAAAAATGATGAGTCACCAAGGCATTGAACTCCTTGTCAGACACTCCTTTCCCATTCCAATCCTTCAATGAATTATGCCAACTCAGTGATGTTTGTCAAAATATCATTTCCAATTACATTACTACTTTATAAAAACATAGGAATTCATTTTGCAGACCATTCTGTTGTAAGCTGTAAAATTAGCACAGTTTCAGTATTTCCTTGGACAATTTCTCAAACGTGCTATATGTAATGTAAACTGAGCATTATTTCGGGAGCATGAATATGATAACTAAACACATAAAGGAAGGAGCCAAAATAAACGTGACATGTAGTGGAAGATCCACTGGAGCTACAGTCAATAAATTCCGATACGCATGATTTCCATATAATATCTCATACTTTCGTGTTTCAAAGAAATGTCAAGCCTGCATTTTGTGTATGGGTTCAGGGGTGGCGGAAGCACGGGGGCGAGCGGGGGCTAAAAAAGTGCACTTTTCGACACTTCTAAATGCCCTTTTTCTGAATAAACTGTCCTTCTTTGCCGAGAAAGTGCCTTTTTGTTACGAAAAACGGAAAAAATGCCTTTTTTTTACGAGAAAGTGCCCCTTTTGCCGCTTAAAGTGCCCTTTTTTGACGAAAAAGTGCCCTTTAAAAAGTTCGCCCCCCCCCTGCCCTAAAAGTGTTCCGCCACCCCTGAATGGCCCTTGCTCAGAGAAGATACACATGGCAACTCCTCAAGCAGTTAGGGAAATTGCCGGGATAAGAGGAAGAGCGGACACATCAACAATAAGGTTGCAAGAAAAGCGATACGTTTTGTGAGAAGAAGGAGAAAAGAAGATGTTATTTTAATGGTGCTATAGATTGGAGATTCAGCATTGATCTGGATTGGAGACTGAATTGAATTGAACTAACTGTCCAAAGTGAGGAAAGAATTGAGATTTCTGGAGATATCAAGAAAACCAAATATGCAGTGTTCGAGGAAGAAAGAATGGTTGGACCGTCCAGGTCTGGGCTGTAGTGGTTGGGTGCAGAGGGTTTCCAGCTGCTTCTATAGCATCCTTTCTCAAGGAGATAGGTGTCCAAGTTGGAGAAAGAAAGAGGATTGGAAAGGCAGTGTGGAATTGGAGCCAGTGTAGAGAATGGGTAAGAGGTAGCTGAATTCAAGTCAAGTGGTACAAACTGCTAGTTGCGCCGGGAAGGGGTATCACCGGAAGGAGTCAACACCTGAAGTCATGTCCTCATCAGTGGCTGAAGATGACTCTGAGAAAGCCTAAGAGTGGAATGACCCTTTAGTTATCTTAATATTTAACTTTTTGTGAGGGATTATAAGTTGATTGGCTATTTGAAAGGTATGTGTATTCATCTTTTCTGCTAATGTCATATTTTCCAAATCTTTTACTGCCGATGTGTCAAGGTTGTTTAGGAGTTTCATGTATTAATAAACATGAAAAAAATTCCATGTTAACACAATCTCTTAACTTTTTTTTTCTTTTAAGGTCACAACTACTCAGAGGATTGTTGCAAGCCTTTGACAAGAATCAAATGGGAAGCAAGAATTTTAAAGATCAAGGCAGTGCTATTCCCATTGAAGGCGCAGATGAAAACATTGATTGGAAGATGGTTCTGATGGACAGGTTGGAGAAGCTGGGAGTGGGGCAGAGAAAATAGCTAATCAATAAGATAATAGAAATAATGTAATCACAGAATGTGGTGTGGTTAAGCAGATTGTAATATTGTCAGTCGGTGTAACGGATAGTGTTGTGAAAGAAGAAAGATAGGACATATATTTGCCAACTAGGGTTCATCATCATCATTTTAAGTCTATTTGTCCATGCTGCATGGGTTAGACTGTTCTCAATACAATGGCAGTTCTCCAGGCATCTCTGTTTAGCGCTAGGCTCGGGTCAAGGCGGGTTTCTCTTAGGTCTTCTTTGACCACCTCGAGGCGAAGGTAATACACTGTCATTTTCTAGGTTGAAAAGGTTCAAAAACCTCTAACCAAGTAGGTGTCAAATATGTTTAAGGTAAGATTATAATTTGTGACACTGTATCAGAGGCAGTTGTGTATGAGGAACTAAACAAATAAAGAAAGTCACAATAGATTCTGGTGCCATAATGAACTAAGTATGTTTGCTGATTCAGTACAGTGCTTAATCTAATAAAAAGGGGGTTTGACTACCATGGTTATTTAAGTCTTTATGACTAAGTGCTTAATTCACTCAAAGATTATTTTGATTCAGACTGTTAGAATTTTTTTTAAATAATGCAGATAACTCAAGCATTTTGGCATTTTTTGTCAAAAATTCTGATCAATTATAGAGAACAGTATTGTTACATTAGTATTGTTTCCTGGTGTCACAAACTATGATTTGTATCATTCTTATTTGTTTAAACAAAAGTTATGTCTATTTTTTTTATTACTCTACATTTATGTGGTATTTAGTGATGACAATGTTACAGAAGTTATTTTGTTTTATTTTATTGTTCTTTGTCCCTGTTACCATTACTGAATTTTGTATATGTTGATGAATACGCTTATTGCCAATCAACAAATCTGAATCTTAGTATCAATAAAAAACGAAAACCGCATCACTGTCAAAGCATGTGATGTATAACATCTGAATTGTAGAAGTTTATCATGTCGCAAAGAATGATATACTCCACTTTACTGCGGTCTAGTTTTAGTGATGAAAAGTGTGTTTTATAGAATGGTTAATAAATGTTTCAAAGTTTTGGCTGTGAGCTCACATGAATATTTTGATATAATCGAATAAAATAAAAGAGCATCACACTCATTAGATTTTGTATCACAATTTCTTTATTTTGAGTTCCTGATTAGTATCATTTAATTTTTGTTTATCTCTATTGGAATAAAATGATATTGTTTCCCAATTTGTCTTCTCTGTAAACATGTGTTATTGTAAAGAGATATGTCATGTATCTTTGTACTGTTGATATTTTTTATTTCATATTTTTACTGTTCTTTGTGGAACATTTTTGGGATTTAACTTAATTTGACATATCCAATTTATTTGATGATGATGAGCAAGATGTGTATAGCCAGGGCTAGGAGATCAATATAAGAGTGGGGTTTTTCATAGGGATTTTCCAGGGCTTCTAATGATGACTTTGAGTCTGTGAATAAGACTGAGTCAGTTGGTTCTTTTTCACCAAGTTCAAAGTTTTTATAGATAAGCTCTGTTGCTGCGATCAGTCCTTGGATTTCTGCATCATAATTAGGGCATGATTTATTTATTGCTTTTAACTACCTAAGGGCTTAATTTAACATTTGTGAACTTGCCACTTTTTAACATATAATATAGTCCCAACTATTTTATAGAAGCAGAAGTTTTATTAGCTCTTCGTTGATGAAAGCCATAAGCATACTGCTATTGCAAACATGTATTGGCAACCAGATATCCTTGAATTTTGACAGATATTGTTCTCATACAGCAATAAAATCACTCTGTTTGTTTTTATGGAAGACTAGAAGGACCTTTGGTCATTAACTGTAACAGAAATAATGTGCCATTTCAGCATCACAACTATTTCTTAGCAAGATGTTGCCCACAGTGGGTTTCACACCACAGACATGTATCCCCAGTCTGTTATTTTGACTTTTTAGTAGAGATGAGGTTCTTGAAAATAATTTGCTCACTCTCATTTATATGCAGAAAGTTGAAATATCAATGTAGTTTTGTCTTATTTGAAAATTTTAAATAAAAAATAAAAATTGTCATATATTCATAAATGGAACTTTGCATGTCTATTTATCAATTACTTATAGCAATTGGGGTAAAATTATTTTTTCAAACAGCTAATTGTTTTATATTCTTGACATGATGACTAGGGGCACCGGAAACCGTGCGGGTGACTTTCCCCTGCCTTTTGTTTCTACTATTTAGAGTCATACATAGGATTTGTTTTGTACTCTTTAAATCACAGGCTGCCCCCCCCCCTGTTCTGTTTATCTTTCGGCGCCCCTGGTGATGACATAAATGTATTCTAGACTGAAGCCTTTTAGAACACTGGGCAAATAGCAAATTTATCTATAAAAATTTGATTTTGTACAACAATATCTGAAATACATACACACACATATACTCAAATACACTAAAATTAAATGGGTAACACCTAATTTTGAACTTTGTGTTAATATTATTTCTATTGATATTTGCTAACTCCAGAAATTTGTTGACAAGTCAGATTTCATTGTGGTTCTTCTCATCTCTACCATTGAACCCTTTGTGTTACTTAAATATGTACATGTTTTCAATTTTCTTATATTGTGATAATATATTTTGCAAACTTTGTTTTGTTCAAAAATAATAATAAAATATTGAGTTTTAAAATATTCAAGTCGTTTGTTTATTTGATGTTGCATGAAGAAAATCCATAGATCTTTTGATATTTATTTTAATTCTTTAGCTACATGATAAAAACGAGATTTGTCCCTCAATATCTTTTTTTGAAAACACTCTACTGTAAGATATCATTAATAAAAACTAATTAACAATATCAGTCTACTCTTGTGTTAAGTATTTTGCAAACCTCATAGCTTGATTAGATTCTTTACTAGATGCATTGCAGCCTTCCGGCTCTGACTCGTAGAAAAGACCACCCTCGCAAGATTTGTGCAGCATATTTCCTACCACTGAATGTGTCAATGCTAGAGATTTTTGGGGCATCCGTCTTTAATTATAAATGAGGGTGTGAAACACATTATTTATTTAAAAATTATTTTCATTCCAATTCCTTCCTAAAAAAACGTGTGGAAATGGGCAGTCTTGCAACATAGAGATGGTGCTCACAGCTCATGCAAAATAAATTTCATTATCAGTGCACATGTAAATCCCAAAATCCTACTGGGTAGTCGTGTTCTAGTCCTATCAGAAACAGATGATGAAAATTAAAACAATTTTTGCTTGCTTAAGGTCCCCAAATGGTTAAAAATGGGGGGAAGTGAAGCCGTCAAAGGTGTTATATGAAAAAAATCAGACTACTTAGACTTACTGTCACTCTAGCTGTCTTAAATATAATAGTGCCTTCTGAAGACAGCTACCGGCCACCCACTTGGCATAGGGAAGCACCAATATGTTGTGAAAACAAAAATATGGGTAATGTAAAAACACCCAACAAAAAAATGTACTCCCATTTGTGCTATCAATGAGCACTACAAACAAAACAAGGCTTATGCTTTGTCATGTATGCAGCAACTGCCCATGAGGCATATCCCTAATGAAGGCATACATTTGCTAAAAAATAAACTTACATATTATTAGTAGAAGATGTTCATGGTAAAATTATCACACATACGCTGGTGGTATAAAGAAAAAAAAATGTTAACACATAGACTGTGAGGTATGAAAAAATAAAAATGTTAACACATGGACAGTGTGGTATAAAAAATAAAAATATTAACGCATAGACAGTGTGGTATAAAGAAATTAAAATCATCCCACATAGACTGTGAAATATATATGCTCACACATAGACTGTGTTGTATTAAGAAATCATCACAAGTTGACATGTTGTTTCAAGAAATAAAAATCATTGGAAGAAGACTGTGTTGTATCAAGAAATGAAAGTCATCATACATAGATTTGGTGGTAACAAGAAATAAAAATGATTACACACAGATCTGGGATTTTTGATAAATAAAAGACAAATTCTATAAGGTTTTTCTGATGTAAGCTAAGATGAACAATTACACCTTTAAAAAAAACAAAAAACAGTTAATTTGAACTAAGCTTGCTGTTCTTAATTGTTTTGCCACTTACAAGCCTGAATTTGTCTTAATTCATTAACTATTTAACAATTTTCGACTGATCCTCAAAAGGAAGACTCAAGATTATATTTTGGACAAAATAACAAGCAGATTTAGTATTAAAAGTAATCTGATATCGTATCCCATCTTGTGTGGTAGAATAATACTTAAAAATGTTTTTTTTAAATCTTAATAGCTATTACAAAAGTCACATCAAGTGAACTTAACACAATCAATGATTTTTCATGACTAATTTTCTTTTCTTTTTTTCAAATTACAAAGAAGTTAAATTTTGGCTAAAACAGGGTTGTGTTATTATAAAGGTGTTCTATAAAAAAAAAGAGTGTATGTTAATAGCTGTCACTGAGAGGAAAATATCCAGGGCAACTGAATCTGAGACATCACTGTGAATATTTAGTGATTAATACCCAACTCTTTTTTAGTTTGTTGAAAGTTTAAGATGTAACAGTATTTTTACCATAGGTTTCCTATAAATCATAGCTAACGTTTCCAATCAAAGGTACGAATACGAAAACACAGAACGAAATAAAAAAAATATTATAGAAAGCTCAGTGCATTGAATTGAATTTCTTCATTCTTTCCTCTTATTCATCTCAACCAATATTAGTTCTGCTTTCGAGCAGTACCGTCGCTAACCCGTGAATGCTTATTCGTGTCGAAAGAGATCGCGTACAAGTTAATTTAAAAGTAAATTGCGAAACAATCGAGAGGAAACCAATGGGGCAAATACTTTCGCTTTCAACACAACCGGAAGATAAGGGTCCGTTGAAAAATAACTGATTTTTCAGCGGATGTCCGTGGATAAATCACCACCCATAGCAAAATGCTATGGTCATTCTCAGTCGTTCCGGCACGAAACTTCGTTTCATAATACAAACTTTGGACACTCCAACAAGCACTGGTACTCTTCCTCCATAACAAATCACATGTTATCTCACTCACATCATGCTTTTTTACATTATATCCTGTTCCTTAAATCATAAATACGTGTAAACTTAGTATGTATCTTGGTCACAGCTAATCTCATGAATCTTTTGTTAAAATCAAGACACGGCTCGAAACATAATGTATCTTTCAAGTGTTCATAAAGACTGTACATTATTGTGTAGAAATATCATTAAGTTTCTAAGTTTTTTAATGGATCTCGTCACACACGGATTAATTGAAGTAGACCCATCTAACTAGATTTTTTTTATATTTATACTTACAGGTTGATTGTATACTTTACGCATACACGACTTCAAAGGTGTCGAATGACGTATAATTTTCAGTTAACACGGATTTATTTGCTAATTTACAATATGAATATTCCTAACTCACCTTAAACAAAACACGTTAGTGTACTCGACTTAAAACTAGATACATATTTCAAAAAAAGATAAATAAAACTTATCAATTTGGTCATATTCACGTAGAACCCACACTTCACTACAGTACCCTAAAATAGGAATAACCATAGTATTGAATAACTTCAACTGAATACTTGGCGAGATTCATTGTTTTTTGGGAAAATACTTCTTCAGTTAAAACAAGCCTGCCTTGTTGATTTTGTTAAATCCTGAATGCACCTTGTAAAATAACCCTGCAGTTAAACAACAACCTAAATATTTTAAACATGAGACTAATTTAATGGTTTCCCCACAGCAATGCCAACAATATATTACTTTTTATCTTCACCCTTTACGAAACACCACAATTTTGGGGGGATTAGTAACGGTTATTCCCCATTGTGTACATCAAGAGCTTTATTGAAATATATTCCCTTGTATCTATTAAAACTGTCGGTCAGTGAATTTTCTAAATCATTAACGAACAGGGAGAAAATGACAGGTGATGTACTCTCCCCTTGCATCAGACCAAACAAGGAAAACAAGCACTGCTCATTTTTTCATCTGACAACGAATTTGTGTATACATACTTTTAAGAATATTTATACACTTAAAATTCTTTTTTTTATCCGTGTAAAAAGCACTGCCCTATCTAGGTAGTAATCTCTGAAACAACAAAACGTGTTTTCACCTTGGCCCAAATCATTTCTACGAGCCCTTAAATAATTATCAGACAGTCCGACATTCCTCTTCCTTCCTTACTCAAACTTGGCATCGGTCATTATATTTTTTGATTCAACTCAAGCATTAAGTTTGTTTTTTATTATTCTCGTTAGCAACTTACTAAGGCAACTAGGAATAATGATACCTCGGCAGTTATAAACCTCAAATTTATACCCCTTTTAAAAACCGGTACAATGATCCAAACATCCCGGATTGACGGGTTATACTGCAATGCTGTAATTAAATTAATGATCAACAATATCATACATATTACTTCATAAGAAGCATAAAGATAGATTCGTATCGAATAGTATCATGACTTTCTGCATTATCTTTATTTACAAAATGTATTGCTAATTGAAGTTCTTCATACTTTTTTGCTTCTTACAATTTACACTCGTTTTCATAAGCCGTTTCCTTTTCTAAAAGTATTTCCTCCCTACCTAATTCCCCTACTCTAGATTACCGTTCTGATAACCTATTGAAGTGTTATTAAAAAATCGTATCCGATAATGCATCGTTTCTTTTTTATCTTTAACCAATCTCCAGAACTCCTTCAGGCATGACCAAAGTAAAATATAGATTGGAAATGTGTCAAATGAAAATCTATGATCCCATTCTCCAAACAATGAAATAAGGAGTCAAAATGGAAACTATTCATTATATATATGTAACATGATCCCAGGCCCGCTAGTTTATGGTTTGGAAGTTGATTGAAAAAGATAATTTATCATCAGAAAATAGGTCTGGTTGTTCCACAAGTTTGATCTCCAAATTCGATTTTGTATGCCTGATTGCCTTATTCCTCAAATATTTCAAAAAAAGAATTGCGCGGAACCTTTCACCAAAACATACTGGAGTTTATGTTTTTGTATGGGCTTTACAGCTGATAAATTTGTTTTTTGGATTTGAGATTATTTTAAGATCAGGGTGAAAAATAAGTTATTAAAAGAACATGGAAAATACTCCTATTTTTATTTACTGTGGTCTTACCTTCATGTACTTTTTACTTACATTTACAAGTCTCTTCTTTTCCATTATATTGTATTATTACCTTTGTTCTATAAATGTTTTCCTATACCTACTTCATTGACAACACATCCTTGTCCAATTTTTCTCTGTTCTTTATCCTGAAAAAAATCTACATAAATACCCCGTTCTGCTCTAGACAGGGACGATCCTACCACGGCGAACTTTTTCTTTTCTTTTTATTGCTCTCGTCAATGTTTCTATTTTTAACATAGACATGCCTTGAGCCAGCTGTGACCAGAATATCTTCAAAGCTCTCTTTGTTTATATCTGTCTCAATTCTCCCTGCCATTTCCAATTCATTAAGTACACTTTCGTTTCTTAGCTGATCTGTCAAGCTGATCTGTCAAGCTGACCCTGAGCAGCATTTTTTTTAAACACACCACAGCTGCTCTCGATTCTTTTGTCATAATAATTTCTTTCGGTCCAAGATTCATAGTCGTATATTATGATTTATGATAGGCCAGATGAGGCATTCAAATACCTTCAATTTTGAAGAAATATGCTGCGACCTTTCCAGATGTTGTTTGGATGTATCATTTATATAATAACTGATTGTAGCCATGCATATTCTTCTTTGTGTATCTTTGGTACATGATCGTAGGCTTTCACTGAGTCCAGGGGCGCATTATCCATAGAGGCACACAAGGTATGTGCCTTAGAGCCCCGCCCTATAGGGGGCCCCGCCCAAGCCGGAGAGAAAGAGAAAAAAAGAGAAAAGGGGAGAAAAAGGGGAAAAGAGAGAGAGAGAGAGAGAGAGAGAGAGAGAGAGAGAGAGAGAGAGAGAGAGAGAGAGAGAGAGA
>JAUUEB010481131.1:0-11109 GCA_032362205.1 Clione limacina | reverse complement strand
AACAGACACACAGACAGACACACACACAAAACGAAAATATACCCCGAGTCACAATTTGTGATCGGGGAAAAATAATTCTTTCCCGTTCTGTTCTCTATTTGAATAAGGACATCTAGACCGAGTACATTTCTAGAATTCACTTCCACGCACCCGCAATCATTAAAATAAATTGGGTAAAAAGTATTCCATGAAAATATTTTCTTTTCTGTTCTCTTTATAAATAAGGACAATGCGACTGTGTACACTTCTAGATTTAGCCTTAACGCTCCCGCAGTCATTGCTGGCTTAGATAAAAGAGTCACCATTTATATACTCCGTTTCAAGTAAAATAGTGCAACATTTTCCTTTATAATCTTTGAACGGCTAAAGCAAAATGACTGTAGATTTGCACAACTCGTTTTTTTTTCAATTTGTCTCAACAGATTCATGTTTTAGATTTCCTCGATCTATAACGGTTGAAAAATTGTTTAAGAAACTATCAATAAAAATATCGAAAGAGAATAAGTTCGAATTTTAGAGGTATTAAAGTTTTCTATCAATCATGACGTCACACACTTTGATAAAAAAAACTTTGAAATCCCAAATGAAAACAAATGCTTAACTACAAACATGAATACTCAGACAGAGTTCAAATCCGACACTATGTAAAATAAAAGAGTTTCTCATCATACCATGTCAGCATTACTTAAATTAACTTTTTTAAATATCCATAGAAAAACGAACTGAGAATTTTAAATTACTGCTTGGATTGCAATGAATAATATGCTTTAACTGATTTGGGAAAAGATTATGCGTTCACGGCCGAAAAGACACTAAGGTTGACGGTTGAACACGAGGGGTTGCGCAACTTTTGGGCTCGCGAACACACTTGGCGCGCAACGCCTCCTGTTCATTTGTGGTGTGTTTTCGGTCGTGAACACACGTTGAGTTCATCAACATTTATGGCGTCATTATTGATATTTCAAGCTATATATATAGTACCTCTATCAGTTGGTAATTTCTTCTTGTAAAATTTTGATTGATAATTTCTTAAACTTAGAGACAAATAAAGAAAATGAGTTCAAATGGTATACAGGAAAGTGTTGCGCCAGTTTACTTCCGATGAATTATAGTAAGACACGCGAAGAGCTAAATAACAAAATAATCAAACAAACCTCTAAGACTCCATGCAAAACGTTATAACAAGAAACATAACAATAGCAATGAACGCGAGCAACAACTTGATTTTGATTTAGTGTAGGAGGAAACAAATATCACGTTGTTTGAAGTTGGAGGGAAGAACGTGCTATTATAAACTGCAAGATAAAGAATTGATCGGAACTCGCCTTTTTATTTGAAATAATTGACAATCATTGTTTCCTGGAATTGCTTTATAAATGTTTATCATAGTAAATATTGCTATTCTCTTTGACTCGTTGTTCCTCACTAATTGGACTTCCAGAGCTTTGATAATACCCAGCTTCCCCTCAGTAATGTTTCATTACCTGCCCAATGAAATAAAAGATACGCATGCTGTCGTAATTTAAAACACAACTCTAGTTCAACAAAAGCATGCGAAAAGATAACTCTTATATTATGGGTTCTGTTAATCACCAAGTCTGATACTGTAATTTCAAGAAGAAGAAAAAAAGAGAAGTAGAAGTGTTGCAATCCGAATAATAAAAGTACGTGTATTTTTTAAGGTAATTATACAAAGCATTAATAGACTTAATTTATACATATAAACGATGAATCCAGAATGTCACCATACACTACTGTTCCCCGATATGGCCCTATCTAACAATATAAGTCAGTCAACATCATTCAATCTCAATCTAACCTTTATGTTTAAAGATTTGTGAGCACCATCGTGGATATCTATTCTTTGGTTGCTGAATCCAACTCCGGGTTAAAATTATATTTTGTTCAAAATTTAGTGCACTCGCCAGTACAAGATGCATGCAAACCATATCCGTAGAGCAGATGGCAAGTTATACTTTATTTGGAAAAATCATTTTGGTGAACACATTCTTGTGAAGTCAAACTTTGTTTTGATATTTTCAATGTTCATAAAAAAGCTCATTTCACAAAATCCAATTAGTATAGTTGTAGCATTGTTGGACTCTTGAATGTGGACTACGTTACATATATCTTTTATTAAAGAAGAAGAAACATTATATGGTTTGTACAATCAATCTTTTCGACAAGTTCCGATGAAGTGTCTGTTTCAAGAAAGGATCAAATTTGTTTACGTTTCGTGTTAATTAAGAACTACAATATAATTACCATTTTAAAAGTCTTGATTGTAAACACTGACTTTGTTATAAGTTTTTGTTTCTGTCACTCAACGAGTTACATATTCCAATGTCCAGTTTAACTCATTGGCACGGAAGTAAACCAGTTTTGTCATGTAATGTCAGTATATCGCCGCACAGAAACCTAGTGCATAATTGCTCGAAAAACAGTTTGAATAACAATTGCATTATACGGCTATAAATATTGAGTCTAGAAGGGACCAACTAATGCTTAAATATTCTTTAAATCGAACATTTTTTTCACTTTAATGACAAAATATCGAAATGACTAATTATCACATCCTGAAACATTGCGCATGTTTTTTTCAAAGTGCATTGTTTTGAGACGGTACACAAGAAAGGAAATTGGGTGTCAGTGATTGTAATCTTGAATCAAACGATGAAATCAGAAGAGAAATAAACACATGTAGTGACACGTCATATAATGTAATCCGTCATTCTGTGTATAATTCATTCAGCAATGAGAACACAAATGATTCACTTCCTGTGGATGTAATCCTTATTCTGTTTCAATAATGGATCCCGTTCGAAAATGTCAGAATGTGTTAGGTATTGACAACCATCTACCTCGAACAAGGACATTTTTAAAGCAAGGGACGCCGGATATTGTCAATTCTTTGAATAATTTGGCACAATTTATCTCCCATGGGTGTACCGTAACCACCAATAACGATGAGTTCCTTCCTTTTAGTAGTATAAAGTATTCGGCTTATGTCCGTTCTCTATTCCCACTTGACATGTCCGCATGCTGATTTTCAATTTGTCTGTTATATAACGAAAAAATGCCAATCGTATTACAGTTTAATCAGTATATGTATGAATTTAATCATCTACCAGACGATATTACTTCCCTCGAGATCAAGCAAACAGTCCATACACTAATTGTTACTCATCTATCATGTTGACGTACCTATAATGCCAAACACGTATAAAGTATAACGATGTGTTGTATTAACATAGCTCACTTTCAGTTTAATACAAATCATGTACAACGCGCCTACAGTTACAAATGATAATTGGAATAATAAGTGTGTTTAATCGTTGATGTAATCGACAAGCTAACTATGTAAATAGTTAAATACAAGCTTAATATTATCTCAACAGTTTATTAAACTAAAATGAACACCAACTAATACAAACTAAACAAAGATTGTTTTATGAAACCTTATTGAGATGTAGATGAATTAAGTCAGTGCAAGTAAAAAAAAATTGAAGACAAGGAAATGACGTGTTTCTTTTTAATAACATGTTCAAAAGAACCGGGATTTCTCTTTTGATGAATACTATTGACTGCTTCATTGGATTATATGTCAATTATGTGAACAATTAAAAAACGACATTCAATACAAATCACTTTGTATTAAATTTCCATCCAATTTTATTAACTCAATAAATAGGGCTCATCTTTATGATGAAGTCTAAATGATGCCTTATGAGATGACAATCAAAGCAAAAGACAATTGCTCAGCCAAAGCAAAAGGATGCATGGGAGATGGAACATTCTATACATAAAAAAAGTTATCCTTAGCATGGAATTTCAATACGAGAACAATTTATCATATTGAGACTTAGGACAAACCACGACAACCTGAGACATCATATATGCAGCAAATTAAATGTGGCCTTACAGACCCATGTACTTTTGGAAATGGACCTGAAAAAACAAATCATGTTTGTTTTGGAAACATGCAACAGTGTTACGGACTTGAGTTGACAATAATGGCCCAACCCTAGTAGCAATACCTAAAAGCTTCAAGATTGTCTGGCGGATCTACAGATGACAGTCGCCTTCATGGTCGATGTTGAGATGTTCATCTGACGAACGAGAAGAAGAAATTGAAGAAGATTACAAACATTTTCGTGTGTTTTAACTTTTACAGGTAAGATGACAGAAGCAGATAAAATTAGAATAACAAAAGTGATGTGTATTGCCACAAGTGGTTTGGCTTAACAGAATTAAACGACAAATTAACATTTATAAAAAAGAGTAAAAAATAGAGCGCATAATGAACATGTGAATTACTTTGTTTTCTCCTAGAGTACATCTCAAAATTGTAATATACAATGAATCGGAAAGTACCGCCAAAAGGTGCCAGTCAAAAAGGTAATATGGTTAGGCTGTGAGATGTTAAACAAAATACAGTCAAATAAAGTGAAAGCATTTGACCATCAAGACGTGGTAATTCGCAATAAATTAGTGCAAACCGATACAAAGGCATACACTAATTTGGAACGAGAGCAGACCACAAAGGGTGCTGAGGCAATTAATCTGGGAATCCGATAAAGTAATAAATTATTGCATTTTGTTTCTTGAAAACAAAGCAGGAAATTAATATCGTATAAAAATAGGTTTGGAATTTTTTTTTCACGCTAGAGACTTCGTCTTTTAGGTGGTACCTTAAGGAGCTTAACATAAAAAGAAGAAGAAAGTTAAATTTTCCCCTTATGTTCCTAATGCACAATTGTATTAGAAAGGACACCCTTGCCAAAAGTTGAGACTTTGTTTTTTCGCATATAGCGCATATCTTTAGATGAATTCCCAAAGTGCGCTTGCGTTCAGGAATTAATCAGAACAATCAGTAAGCTGGCGATTTAAAGTTCATTGCAATATATAGGAAACTATACAATTCTTAATTAAAAAAATCGGAAAATGTACCAATTCACCACAAATATTCAAAGTACCCCCTTGATATGTAAGTTATCACGTGTCAAAACCTCAACCAAAAAAAACCACGGAATTTAGAGCTAATCGTGCCGCAAGCATATAATTCAGTGTATATTGTTATTGATTTAAGGACAATTATTCAAATGCATCCGCTTATCAGTGAAAACAAAGAGAAGTTTAAATGATGTTTAGTTTAACGATGACTCTTTACTGTTATCACACAATGTTTTGATTACCTGGTAGCAAAAGAATTGTAACACAAAACCGTTTTGATGATAATGGCCAAAGTTGGCATTTAGGATTAAAATTTGTCAAACAAATTTGCTTTGTGTTGAGAATATTTGTAAAAATGTACAAAAAAAGCAAAGGAGTTATTGATAAACATTATGACACTTTTTAGTGAACAATTTTTCTTTGTTTCAATGGATCATTTTTATTCAAATAGTTTTAGATAACTAAGCATACCTGTGGCAAGGACACAGTTTGCCCACACTGGAGAAACTATGTGTCCTCTTCTTTTATGATTAGCATTTTTTTTACTTAACTTTGTTACTATAACCCTTATATTTCCTGCAATGTATTCAAGACAAACTCAATGTTCGTTTTTGTGCTAATCTAGTAACTTTGAATACTATTTATGAACAAAACTCATTGAGACGAATGGAGCATCCTTTTCAACTGTGATGAAGATAGTTAAAAATGCAACATGTATTTAGTAGTAAGCAATAAGTATCAAGATTGTATATATAAAATATGTACTTTAATTGGGCAATACACTTTAACCTACCAAAATACACATTACTTAAATGTTGTTTTATTTTCATAAGAAAATACAAAATGAACGTATATTGTTATGGGTTCGCCTGATCAACGTAAAGCATTAACAATGCCGATTGATCAGCCAAACTTGCGGAAATCTGATATGGCTTCAAACGTACTGGGGACTTTATTTTTTGAACATTTTCATCTCAGCTCCTCATGTACTATATGGGATATGTTTTATGGCCAACAAATGTAAGTCCGACATGATGATTAGTGTAGTTACGATAGATAAGAGGCTCTTTTACATGACCTTAACGTTTATTTCATGAATGAACAACCAGTTAAAGTTTGCAGTTTGTCTAGAAGTAATAACCATTTTGCTCAAATCAAAGAGCGAATTTCTACAACTGTTTTATTCAAACCAAATCCTTGATATCAAAAACCGTATCAGCATGGATATTATCTACACAAAACTATACTTATGTCACCTTATGTTATGCATATTTTTATTAAGCAGTTTTTGATACAACAGATGAATTAGGTTAATACTACTTGAACTTAACCTTTAACTAAAGCATGTGTTGGATATAATTATGTTCACAAATCTATAATCCAGTCCGCATTACACAGTTTTTTGGTTTTGTTTTGATTCTAATTTTACTTACTGTTTTCTTCTGTTATGTTTTCTAATCATATTCTTTATTAAATGATTTCCTTAACATCGTGTCGAAAATATCTTAAACAAATGGACACTGATATCATATTCATTCAAACAATTTTCATCAAACAGCGCATTTGCTCTACAACGTATGTTCACAATAAAAAAAACTTAATAGCGTATGAAATACTCGAATAGGAATTATGTAGTTTGACATCCATTAGATTTGTCTAACTGTCAAAATATCAACTTGTCTGAGAGAAAAGCTCTGATATGCATATTGTAGAAAATGTATTTACAATTGCAACACATCCGTTTGAACATTTCAACTCAAATTAGTTTTAGATATACCAATTTTGTAGTGTTCTGCTCATAGCATTTGTTCCGTGATTTATTTAAGTATTTATCCGCAGAATGACAAGTATAATTGTGCTCACCTTGCCTATATTGCCCTTTAAGCATCGTGTCTAAGACATTCCTAAGAGACATATATGTGGAATATCATTGAAGGTTCTACTTCTCCTCATTGTGTTCTGTTAAAATATTGAACAAGTCGAATTTTATACTAAGCATTTTGCCCTAACATCAAATATTAAAACTTGTCATAACATTTTTTTCAAAAAGATTATTGGACTTTTTACGAAAACTAATAAATCAAAATAAGATTTATCAAAACAACTTACGTTTAACAAATAATTTATTGTTAAGGGAAGTGGATCCACAATTATATGTCATTAGTTGCAGTCTAAAACAGAAAATATTATATAACTAGACTTATATAAAACAAAAACAATATCAACATATCTACAGGATCACGACCGGCGTTTGCTCTGTTGTCCTTTTGGGATTTCTTTTATCGATGAAATCGTTCAAAGAAGGAATTGAAAGAGACCTTTTGAACGTCACGCCCGCCAAGGTCAAAAGGCATCGTATTTAATTTCCCTTGAGACTTTTTAGATAGAGAAGTAATCTAACAACCCTTGAAGTGTATCAATTTTTAAACTATATGTTTCTTCTTAAGGCAATGAGTTAGAACGAAGTATGTTAATTCTTTAGATTTGAGATTTATATGTTTCAATAATGATATCATGACAGAGATAAAAGATTCAAGAGATAACAGAAACATCATAAAGGATGACCAATTTATAGATTTCGTACATAATTATTTGTTTCTGTCAACTACCAAAAGCAACATCTAAGGTGGCTGCTCGATGAACAATTTTGAGCCAGCAAACTCAAAATTTAATTTGGTGTTTGCTGGCACAAGGCGTGTTTCACTCTTACGCAACCCCGTTCCTCTCTTTTGGTTTCCAACTTATGTCTGTTTACAAAAGACGCATTGGCTATTCTAGTTAATAAAAGGGGAAATTTAAACTGGATGGGGTTCCTGAAAACTCACTGATGGTGAAAATAGGTTATTCCAGACACTAACAACACAATGCTAGATTTACTCTGCGGGTGCATGGGGAAGGAATAAACGTCACAGTGTATTATGTCATAATTCCATAAACTGCAGCACACTGTAGGTTCGAATTCATCCATACTCGTAAAAAGTGCCGTGAAAAAAGACAAAGGAAATTGTGTGCAGATTTCATACTTTATCAGGGTTATTGTGTACTAGTGCCGTGAAAAAGGTTAATAGTTCACATCCGTGAATAATTTTATCGAGCTTGCTTTGTTTAGTTATTCGAATGGTAATTTAATTCTAATCAGTGCAAAACGAGTAAATACACTCGGTGTGCATTTAATTTGTGAGACCGGCGAAAGAAGAAGAGTAATGACGAGTCTTTTAATAGAAATCATGATAAGGTTCGAGTAAAAATCAAGTACTTGGTTTTCCAATTCTTCACACGAGTAATGTTAGGAAAAACGTAGGGCTGAATTCACCCCTACACACTTTGTGTTTGGCCGCACAAGTGTTGTGTTTGACCGCACAAATTGTTCATTGAGCAGCCACCTTCAAAACATTTGGTGTTGCAGATAATCGATAACTTGCATTACCTTGTCTTCAGAAGTGGCAACACTGCAAATGGGAAACACCCATAGTTTTTAAACCTCCTTTTAAAATGTTCATCTTAGTACCAAGAAGATTGATCGTTCTATTAAGCAAAGAATTGTGGATCTTCATAAATCTGGACTGCTCATCAAGACAGTTTTACCATAATTTATTGCTGTAAACCCCAATCTGCTCTTGTTCCCAATATAAAAAAGAATCTTTATGTCTGATGTATGCTTTAATTACTATCTCCTCTGATCACTCACGACGTTCTCTACTACTTCGGTAAACTTTCTCTAGCTAATGGTTAGCCAGGGCTCCTCTCAGCATTATTGAAATGTGTCGGGATCTCGCGTCATCCCCTGCTATTTCTTTACGTTGAAAGAATATTACATCCGACGAAAAAACTTATTTATAAACAAAACCAAATTATTTCATAATAAACAAATACCATATAATAAAAAAAACGTTAGTCTCTAAAATTTTCATAGAATCAACAATTTCTATTCAAACTAAAAATGAATTAGAATTATCAGACTTGGCTCAAGGGGCCATATTTGTGAAAATATAATGCCAATCTGTTCAATATTAAGTAAATGACGCTCAAAACGAAAAAAGCGTCCATTTTCGAGAAATGCGAAAAAACGCAGTGGACTCCTTATTCTTCAAACTTGAACCCTTTAGAATTTTTTCTTTTGGTTTTTCTCAAGGACCGAATCTACAGTAAAACACCGACTTCAATTGACGAAGTAATAACAAAGAAAGGAAACAATTAAATTAATGGAACCGTTAACACAAGCGGACATCCAATCCTTGCAGACAGGAAGGAAATTAGACAAAAAGTGAGCGAGCCGGTCCAGTCTAGATGTGACTGTTATTTATTACAGGCGTGTTATTTTCATTTTGGGAGACGGAGGACAAACCAGGGGCGGAAATTGAATTCTACCCTTGTTAGCTGTGTCCCTAGTGATCACAAAACAGTGATAGAGGTAAACTGGCGAAACAGGATTACATACACACTTCAGTTTGTTCTCTATTTACATGTGGGACATCTCTCATTTCACCTTCACCCACCCGCAAGTAATTCTTCCTTTTGTTAAAAAGGACATAGTTTATTGTTAAGTCATAAAAGATTGACAATTTGATTTAAAAACTTGTTTGCATTTCTTTCAATTTAGGCGTTTTGTTTAGCTTGTTATTGTTATAAAATTCGTGTTATTTAACAGCTTATAACTGTTGGTTTATATACGCATTCTTGACATTTAAACAAACAGAAATCATTTGACTGATATTCACTGGACGATCGGAGTGCCGCCAAGAGTTCACACAATTATACGCGTCCCACTACCTGACGTATTAGGGTCGAAACAGAGTGGGCCCACATTTCGTACAACTTCACATTGCTTTCTCATTCGTTCTCACCGGTTTCTCACCGGATGAACAAAAACGCTATAGATCTCAATACCCGGAACAGAGTGCAGCCTCACAATTGCCGTTTGACGGTTTACATGTGACCCTCATCTCCCACACACGGACAGACTGTGAATTTCATTTTACTGCAGCACTACTTTTTCTTCCTCAGTCCAGCCGTGACGCTACAGAATTTACGTCACTTTGAGTAAGGGCGGAGGGGGAATGGGCGTGGTCTTGCGTGGTGATCAGGGACACGGCAAGTTTGGCCAAGTGTGTAATTGTTTATTAATCTACGCCTGCAACATGGAAGATGAAAACTTAATTGCTTAAAATAAAAGTAGTAATGCGATGTTGGGTCCTTGATGACGTAATGTTTTATGTTATGTGTGTGTGGTACTTTTCGCGTACTTTTTTTCGCGCGTTTTTTTTTCGCGCCCATTTTTTTCGCGCCAAGAATTTTTTTAGTGCCAAATGTTGTTTTCGCGCCAAATTTTTTTCAGCTCAAATTCACTCTCGACGCCATCTTGAACGTAAATGAACGGACGGGTTGAGGCTCCACTCTGCTTGCACTTTCACATCCGTCCACCATCCGTCAAAAGTCCAACCACAAAAGGATGTAGTGTGAAATTGTACGAATGTGGGCCTACTCTGTTTCGACCATTGGCGTGGGCCCTTCAACTGTAACAAAATGTTGACATTCACTACACTACATTGACATATACTTATACTACTACAAGGCAAAAACATTATAATTATTGTGAGAAGAACATTAACAAAGACGGCGTCAACAAAACGTATACAGCTGATGAGGCAACATCAACAAAAGCAAATACAAAATAAAAACACGACATTTTACAATACAAATAGGAACACAAGTAATTACATACAATACTCTCGAAAATGATTAAACGACAACGTTTTTACTAAAGAAATGTTTATTTTATTAAAGAGTAACCACACTAAGTTACAAGATACGAAACGGATCTACTTATGCAACTATAGCGACATATCTTCCACTTTTGTACCAAAATCATGTCAATTTGTACTTTATAAGCACCCAGTTGTATAATACACTCTTACTATAGAGATAACAATAAACACAGGAGATATTTTTGAATTAATAATTTTTTTCAAGTTAAATGTTTGCTTATATTTTATGAGCTATTGTGTGTTTTGTTGATTTGCCAAAGTGAGACATATATATATATTCTACTTTTGGCTACGAAACGCAGTGTTGAATCTAAAGAGCAATGCCAGTGACCATAACAAGTTTGCTTATAAAGCTACTCGTAGTGAAGTTCACCGCATTGCACGACAATGC
>JAUUEB010481120.1:0-11109 GCA_032362205.1 Clione limacina | reverse complement strand
TAACTCGGGAACTAATGGTCGTATCGTAAAAAGAAATACATATTTGTAATCGTCTCGACAACACCTTTAATTTGCAACTAGTCACGATCCATTCTGAGCTTGTTGGTTTTTTGACCATTGGTCAGCCCTAGTGGTCAGTTCGTTCAGTTTGATTTTTTGGCAAAGGCAAAATTTTGTGTCTATATACCCTAAGGATCAATAAAAATCAAGTCCCGTTGAATCCTGGGGGGGGGGTGCAGAGAAACCTCTCATTCCCCCCCGACTATTTCACCCCTTGATGTCGTCAAACGCTGCTTACATCGCTAACACTTAAAGGCATCAAACGCCCATAGATACGGTGTATAAATACTTCAATTGTTAGCGATCTAAGCGGTGTTTGGCGACATCAAGAGTGAAAGGGTAACTTTTTCTGAATCTTCAATTATTTCTAAAAAAAGGGGTTTTAAATTAGGTTAATATTGGGGAATATTTTAATTTTGTATGAATCAAAAAGATATGTTTATTTTTGCGGAGTTATGTCAAGATATCGGCTTTGAATCTGTTCCCTGACTTCAAGGGCGAAGGGTTAAGATGAGCATACACTTTATGCGAGATCAAACATGTACCACTCGTGACATATGATAGTTAGACACTTAGCAATAGGGATTGTAAAGGTAGAGGTCAATAAAGTCGATTACATTTTGAGACTTAACTGGGTCTTAGATTTTTTATCTTTTCTACAGTGGATATTCACTTTTCGTCACAGGCCCGTTATGTTTACACAGTACATTTGCAGATTTACCGAAATATTGTCCATTTAATCTTACCACTATTTTCACTTGGTTTCTTAAGCCTTTAGGCATGCCTGTGAAGTTCTGTTTAAATATGGTTAGTGCGCCCTCTGTAAGTGCCAATAGCGCTACTTAAAGTGTTTATAGACATTCATTTTTCTTTTATTTACTATTGAGTCCAAGCAAAGTCTTAATACTTTTAATATGCTTTTATTCTTGAATTACAATTCATAAAACACTTTAAGACATTTCCTGTCGACTGATCTGCGTAGATTTACTTAATAGAGTGAACTTGTGAGACTTTTTTGAAATAAGTATTTGTAGATTGGAATGTTTTCTTTAGATGGGCGTCAGTTTGGTTGAGCTTGGTTCGTAGATCTTATAATTTATTTTATACTCATATATTAAATAATTCCCAGTTGTGTTGTCTACCATGAAGAACAGTAAGCATGACATATGCAGTGATAAACACAATACTCAATGTCAATCACTTTGCGCCAAAGTCAGAACGGTTAACGAACATATAATTAATTTGACATATACTTTGAATGTTAACTGCTCCTTTGTCATATTTCGAGGTTTGCAATATCATTATTTAAATTTCTCTTTTGCCCGCCCCTGTCATTCGTTATTTTCGTTTTTTTTCATAAAAAGAGAAATCGTTCTTATGATTCATCTAAATAACATAATAACTTATGTGATGTATAGATAGATACTATAATAACTTATGTGATATATACATAGATACTATAATAACTTATGTGATGTATAGATAGATACTATAATGTGAGGTATAGATAGATACTATAATGTGATGTATAGATAGATACTATAATGTGATGTATAGATAGATACCTATAATCTCGGATCGATGAAATACGATTCGTGCCCATCAATTCGTCCGTTCATTTTTCTGTTATGACCAACGAATTAAAATATTGACTATTATAGCTGGCATTTATTTAGGTTTAACTATTCGGTGTCATTCAAAATATTTGTATAGCATTCGGCATTGCTAGAGGGAGGAAGCTTTTTGAAGATTTTCCGTCAATGAGAGTAACGAGCATGTTTATGCCCTGCAAATACAATTAGGGAAACTGATCGATTTTGATAGACTTCCAGATCAGAGGTAGGCATTTTGCTTCTATTTCTGAATTTGATTCCGTCTTCGGACAGGATGATTTATGTGATAATTCCGAAATCTCGAAGTGTCGAGTCCGGTTAGATAGTGAGTCTGCTGGGGACTTCATTATAGAAACATGTAAAACTGTGAACACCTACCTGGAAACATTTATAAAGTTGAAAATAAGGCAGTTTGCTTATAACTTTGATGAACCGTTTTTAGGGATTCTAAAATGAAGACATAGAGGGTTTCATATAAAGAGATTCAAAAGTACTTCTATACTTGTATCCAGGGTTGTTTTGATTTAAACGGGTTGATTTGAATCAAGCGATTTTTAAATTTAAATCACACGTTTTTTGTAAAATAAAAAATCATGATTCTTTTAGATTTTTATTTAATGTTTTACTATTTTCTTAAACAAATATACCACGCACTGAAACCCTTATTTGATATCATCTTTCTAATTTTTGAAATAAAAATAAAATATAAATCCATGTAAAAATAATATTATATGATATTAGACTTCCAAAAGGCAGCCTTTTCAGCCAACGGTAGAACTTGGGACATTTTTGATAAGTAAAGAATCCAGGCATTAACAGTATTTTAATAAGAGTGAGCATAAATGTCAATTTATTGATTTGTATGTTGTTTATTTCAGTCACAATCCGTGGACAAGCGTCACGCCGTCCTAACGTTTGACCTATACTTGAATCGGTTCAAAGTCAAAGATCTCAGCACCACCAATGGGGTAAGAAGTTTGCTATCTCAAAAGTGCCTCGCCTTTAAAATATTTTCAATTGCTTTGGTACCAGATTTTACAAGGTTTTAATAACTCATCTTATGGAAAAGGTACTAGATACATATATTATAAACAATGTGGAAACAGATAATGTACAGGATGTTTCTTTATCATTGCGCGATACAAAATCGTAATAACTCCCGAATAATTAAATACAAAAACATCTGGTTTTCATCAGTTGCTCAGAATGTATTATATATTTGTTCAGCCCCATGGCCAAGTTTGTGTGACCATTGGTCATCCAGCAATGAATCCTCCAGACATTCAGTGTCAAATCACAATTACCTAACCACATCTGTGTTACGTTCTATGGGCGACACAAAGGATTAAAGGGAAACACTAATCTCGTAGGTGTTGTGTGGTCACAGTTTGATTTGATGGAGATTTGTCATGGTTAAATGTTTCAGTGGACCAAGATATTGTTTATTCCATAACAGACATGGGGCCTATATGTATTTACTGCTTGAGAGTTTCCGGAAAAGGGAACATGGTAGTGGTAGAAGTCTAGAGTAAATCTTCTTCCAAACCCCCCTCTTTCGACTAGTATACCCACTTTATTTTTTATGACCCCCCCCCTCTAACCGTTGAATGTCTGACATGATCAAAGCAGTTTTTAAGATTTGGATTGTGTAAAGGGCAATATCTTTGCTGTTGTGGCTCTTGTCTACCCTTTAATTTTTAACTACCCTCTCCACCTTCCTCTTCGTCTGTACTGATGGATCTTCAGCAGCAAGAACATTCGAAAGTTCTTCATTAGTTTTTTTTTTAGGAAGTTTGCCCCAGATAACACATACGTGAAAAATAGCGTCAACGGGTGTGACCACATGGCGAGAGTACACATCAGTCAAAGCTTCATCAAAACAAACCACTCCAAAGTTTTAATTTGGCATTTTGGATCAATTTAATGAAAAGGTCCTTGCATGACATCACATTAAAAATGCCTTAATCAAATACTTAAATTTTTCAGTTAGGCGAAAGCTTTGTTTTGTTTGAAATTCATGTTTAAGTGGTGGCCCTTTTCCCATTTTCTATCAATTAATCCAAACTTGTTTAAATATTGATTAAATATAATGTTCTATATATTTTAAATGCGAAATTATAAGTTTAAATGCTGTATACGTGGATACAATTTAATTCATCACAAATTTTGAAAATTTGAGATAAATCTAATTTAAATCTTGGCTATTTGAAGACATAACACGGAATAGAAATGCATGCATACTTTTTTGCTTTCTGCTTTCTCTATATTTATGAAGTTGTTTGTGTATTTATTCTCTGTTATACTTAGTCACAGCAAAACTTATGACATTAATCATTTGTATTTTTTAATTCATGTTATTTTATTTTTAAAACTAAAACCACCACTTCGGGTATATCTCACTCGCACCTTAATTCCGAGAGGAAGATTTTATTGTAACAACAACCATGTCTTTTTTACATGAAAATAATGATTGCTATTGCTAAAAAAATTCCAGAAAGAGATTTTCATTTTGGTTTCAAACACATAATGTTAGTTTTTATGTCAATGTACAGAAAGTCCAGACTTTTATTCAATCGTTGTTGTTGACTTGTCCCCAGACATTTGTGAACAACTCCCGCATAACAGAACAAGAATATGTGACCCTCAATCACATGGACTCAATCCGTCTTGGTTATGGTATCCTTTATTTCTTAAGCTGTATATATACATATATATATATATGTACTTGTGCTTTGTGTCCTTTGACATACCTCGCTGACGCTGGGTGTTTACCCGATGACAGCTAGTTGTATGGTTGTCCAAACATGACCCCAGGATTACCTCAACTTTGACCACCAAACATTGTCATTCTTGCGCAAGAACCAATCAACAGACACGCAGTGCTGGAATTTGATTAGGTCATGAATTTATGAAGAGCAAAGGATTTTGGGTCGAGTGGATATTTAAAGGTTCTTCAACGTTTCTGCTTTGTTAACACTTCTCATAACAATGAACTTCATAAATAAATGAGTCTGAAATAATTTAGATTTCAATAAGCAAGGAAAAAAACCATCACCAACTATTTTAAAGTAATATAACAAAGTGCGACAATTTTTCAGCTTTCTACTCTTTTGTTTATTATAATTAGGACATGTTGTGAAGTACGGAATTTCTAACCCAGACGGTGCTCCATGTTTCTTGCTACTTTCACCGACTTGATCGTTGGCGGGAAATTAATGTAGGACCCGACGTTTATATTACCCACATTTGTTGCGTTAATTAACCCCCATGTTGTCATTATTACATTTTTATAGTTTTAGACTAAAAGCTTTTTCTTTGAGATCAAATTTGTATAGAATTAAACTAAAAGCTTTTTTCTTAAGTGAGTATTTCTTAAAGTACATTCTTTATGTATTGAGAATTATTCCTCACAGTTGCTGGCTTGCAAAAAGTTTGGCTGTGTAAACTTGAATGACCCCTGTGATATTCGAACTTAATGGTGGATACGGTTATGTTTTGAATGCAAGGTTTTTGACTTTGATGACTGTACAATTTTCGATACACCAGTAAAATAAATGAGGGGTTTGTTTGTGTGTGTGATTTAGGTCGAAAAGAGTGAATTCTTATTGATGACTGAATTGTGCGTTAGGGTATACACTCATGTTTGTTGACCAAAATATGTATTGCTTAACACAGTTTTTGTTTGTTAACATTTTTGGTGCTTCCTTTGATCTGGAGGCTGTCGCTATCTGTCACTATCTGCGCTATCTGTCGCTATCTGTCGCTATCTGTCTTCAGAAGAATCTCTTTATTGAAATTGTTGTAACAATGCTTCATCCAGTTTTAGGGAAGAACGTTTGAATTTTTTAAATTTGCCGGTTTGGCTTCTTTTTAAGCTACTCTTCTTTCGATTTTGAACCACATAGTGATCTTTAAGGTGTGTAATGTTGTACTTGATCCTGCCTGCTTAGTAGATAATTAAATCTGTTTTGCATTATCGGTAAACACTGTCACCATGTATACCACAATGGCTAATTTATACAAATTATCAACCATGAAAATGTTCTCCATAAGAATTTTCTTTTACAACAAATGTTTATACTGAAGACAAACCTGAAGATCATGTATATAAAAAGCTGACATGTTTGTTCAAGGTTTAACAATACCGAAATTGTCGAAATAGAACGTGAAATCTGTGAAGCCAACATAACAGATGAAAACTATCATTAATAAGATATTAAGTTCATGTTATGGTCTGTTATTGAAATAATCTAACTTATCGCCTTCTGGGTGTCGAAATTCAACACCAACATACCCATAGAATCATAGTTGTCACATTTTTACCATTGCAATAATATCTTGAATAAAACTTCCATTATGGCAGAAGTTCATTACCCTCACAGGGTGTTAACATTATAAAGTTCAACGACATATCCGAATAAACAACAGGATATTTAGATATTACATGTTTTTACAAACACTGTTAACAAAGTTAAAATTTTGAAATTAATAAAAAAACAACTATTTGTCACAAGAATTTCAAATAACAGGGTATCGTTCAGATTTCTATACCAGTAATAACACATATAATCATCGTAATGTTGTATCTTTGTATTGAAATAAAATCTTAGACAAAGCCTCTTTTATAACAACATTTTATTACCTCTTTACAGATAATAATCAGAAAGACAAATATGCATGTGAATAATTTAATTATATAACAATAATATAAAGATAATATATTCTTTTTTATAATAATGTTATTAATTCCTTCGGTTAATCTCTTCTACTGAAATAATTTGTCCAATTCATCAACCTTTATGCTAACAATGCTTTTCACATGAAAGAGATATGTTGATAGAATCCATGTTAAAATCATTAAAAATTCTACACCATGGTACACATGAAACCGTAATTGTCACATTTTTTTTTACAATTAAGTAATATTTTATATAAAACTTTGATAATGACAGAAGTTCATTACTCAAAGTCCTAAAATTGTATACTTCGAGATATGCAAATAAACAAGATATTTAGATAAAAATATATTTTTTTAACTAATACTGTTAACAAAGTTAAAATGACAAAACCATTTGTCACAAGGATTACAATAACAAAGTAAATATCGTTTAAATTTATTTACCAGTAATAAGACATATAATGGTAATGTTGTATATTTGTATTGAATTTTGAAATAAAAACCTCTTTTATAACAACATTTTATTACCGATTTACGGAAATACACAGAAGTTTATCATGACAAATATGCATGTGAATAATTTAATTCACACATTATTTTTGCCACATTTTATTCTTATTGAAGTAAGATCTTAGATACAACTCCATATGACAGTTTATTATTATTACCCTCTCAAAGTCATACAATTGTTAACATCAACGAGATTTTCAGATAAACAACAAGCTATTCAGAAAATTATTCTCTTTATTTTTGCAAAAATGATTAACAAAGTAAAGGCGTCACAAGTGTATACATTAGCCAGTCACAGGGATTTCAATAACAAACTTAATATCTTTTAATCAACTGTTTTATTGCATTCTCTGTTTACCGGCACACTGTTTCTTGTTTACATCAACCAAGAGTCGAAATTCAACACCAATATCACATGAAGTCAGAATTGTCGCATTCTTTTCTTATTGGAGGAAATTTTACGAAGAAAATAACTAACCTCTTGGTCAGTCGACCTTAGTTTCGGTGCGTGTGTGCACCTCCTCAGGACTGTTTGTGACTGTGAGTTCTTGCTTTTTATTTTGTTTTCCTCTATTTCCGGTTTTCATATATTCTCTGCGCAGGAGGAATATCTTAGATAAAACTTTCATTATGACATAAGCTAATTGTCCTCTCAAAGTTCCCATTTCACGACTGATATAACATAGCCTAATGTCTTAAGTAGCACAGTGCACCAGGTTACATGTCAGCAATAAGTCTTGATCCTGATATATATATATAACGATCATTGACATTTTTTTGTTTACTTAAAATTCCTATTTTTCCACTGACATGCCGTCAATTAAGGACTTAATCATGAAGCACAGTGCATCAGGTCTGTATTCTCTTGAAAATATCCTTGACTTGAATGTTAGATGCAATGATGTACCACATGGAGCAAGGTAGTCAGATCACCAGCCAGGGTGGACAGCTCCCTGATCCTCACTCTGTGCCATCCTGGGCAGTTCGCCACGCTCCTGATCCTGGCCACATACATGTACATGCCCACACCATGGCAGAATGCCAAGTGAGTATCTTATATATATGTAGAACAAATGCTATTTATTGTGTTTAAAGTTTGTAAGTGAATTATCGTTTTTTTTATCTGGATAGACAAAACTCAAGCAAACTAGCTTTGAAGCACTAACGTTGATCGTTTTTATTAAAATATGACTATTAAGTGCTAAGATTTATGGGCACAAAACAAATATTTTTAAGTTTTGTGACACTTTCTGAAGATAACTTGATCGTTAAAACGATTAAGTTAATAGAATGAAAGGCGAGGAGGCAGAGTGGTCAGAGTGTCTTGCTCGTACATGGATGGTCAAGGACTGTGTGAATTTTATCCCTGACAAATATTATGAAAAGTTTTCCCCTCAAAACTATCTCAGTCAGAGTGTTCCTCTCCTTACCCAGTTGTCATTGTGTACCCTCCTGTTATCACTACCTCTGACACATTGTCTTCTTCATCAAGTGAGAATTAATGTCGATTTCAAAATTACCTGATTAAATGTTGTTTCAAATTTATGTGAAATGTTAACATTAAGAAATTAGGATAGAAAACATTCAAATGTTAGTGTGAAGGGGAGAGAGGGGGAGTGATGCAAAGTGACCTGTCCCACTTTAAGCATTTTATTTACCTTTACAACTGTGTGAAATAAACAAATCAATAAAGCAGTAACATCAATGTCATGGTAAAATCAAAGATTTATTGATCATCTGTTACTAACATTGTACTTAATGTTTCCTGGAGCTGCATTACATTGGACTATATGGATGGTTCCCCACTCTGGTATGTGCATGTTTGGTATATCCCTAAATGTTTCAGTAGCGGTTCTTTACTTTTGTTATTTTTGTGCAGGAAATGAAGTGGTTCTCTTTTTAGTTGGCCTTATTCCTCACTTTTTTATGTGCATGTTTGGTATGTCCCTAATCCCTAAGTATTTCATGTAGCAGGGTTTTGTGTGCAAATGAAAGTGGTCGTGTTTTTAAGTTGGCCTTAGTTGGGATTTTTGCAATTAGCTTTTCAACCTGTCTCAACAAATGTATGATCAAAATTAGATAATAAATGGTCATAGTATTTTTTTTTAAAGTAAGAGCATGTTCTCTTAATTGGAAAGTATTTGTATTATTGATGTTCTTAATTTTATCGTCAATCATTGTGTTGATGTCTTCTATTCCACCTGTCAGAAGCTTTCAAAAAATGTTTTTCCCTCGTCGTTGATAAAAATTATTATAGCGTGACGAATCAGGTAAATAGTTTATCTTGTGAGTGATTTTTTTTGCAACTTTGTCAAAAATATAAGACTTGGAGTGTAATCAATATTGTATTAGAATTAGACGAAGAAGCTCACTATAGCAGCTCATCTTGAAGTTAACGTGTCCGTATAGAAAATTAATACTCCCCATACGTCCTATGCTTTTTTGAAACATTCTTTGTTATCAAAGAGTTCAAGAGCTGATTAGAAAAGGTGCCAGTTTATGTCATGAATAATGCTATAACTTCCTTGTGGTGAAACTGTTTGGATATTAAGGGACTGGAAGTTTTTGTTTCTCTTATTTTTTCTATGTTTGTTTGAGAAACTAGTATTGTATATTTGGATTTTCATGTCTGCATTCGTTTTGTTTCATGCCTGCCTGCGTTTATTCTTTATGCTTGCAATACAATGTTAATTTTTATTCGTTCAGTAATGATGTTTTAAGATTTATGTTTATTCAGTTTGCTTACTGTCAAGTTCAATTATTTTAATAAAACTGCATGGCTCCAGATAGTCTTCAAGCAAGAGTAACACTGTTTTCTTTTCTGCTTTTATTGTGTCTTTCTTCTACATTCTTCTTTATGTTTTCATTCCTGTGATCATTCTGCTTTCATGACTACATTTATTTTGCTTACATTGCTACATATTTTCTCTTTTAATTTCTCATTAATTCTGTTTTTTTTTCTAGATTCGTCATGTTTTCGTTTCTACATTATTACTGTTTGTTTATCTTCATTCATTGTAACTGTGGAGGTGTTTGCCTATCATGTTTACACAGAATTGAACATCAAAACGCGTATTATTTGGTCAATTGAACAAAGCAGTTTAATTTGATTAATAAAGTAGTCAAGTAAGTGCACTATTTCTTAGAATTTCCAACCTGTATGTCACTTCAAAGAAATGATATAAGATAAGCTGTCAAACCCCAACAGAGTAGTTATAAATCAAGGAGTGTAAAAGTACAAATGTACCGTCATTGTATTATATTATAATCTACTGGTGGCTGGAACGGGTACTGTTGACGCTAATGTTGTGTGACTACCGTAGGCTAAGTGTCTTTACAGTATATGGGAGGTCGTCTTGTTTGTTTATTGATTACTATGTATAGTTATTTGTCAATACAGTTATCGCGTTGTCTAATCAGTTTTTCAATATTTAATGTAGATTTTACGTCACTCATTTTACAGTGTGATCACTTTGCTGGTTATGTTGTTCTTGTAAAGATATTATTATGTAGAAAGGGGGTACTAACCGTGTCATTATCGATTCTGTTTGATTCCATTTAAAAGCTTTTAAGGGCTAGAGTAAACAGTTTTGTAAACATTTTTAGTTTCTTAAATATGAGAATTGTTCAAACTCTTTTCGGATAGGAAAATACTGCTGCATAACATAATTTGAGATAAAACTTCTTTTGAATAATTTTATACCATTAAAGCATCGATATCTTCCTCTTACATTAGATTGCTTTAGTTAATGGATTCCTTTGACATTCATTTGCAATATTTCTGTCGAAAGATTTCTTCTGTAATATATATCCATTTTTATCTCCTTTAATAATTTGTAATGAAAAGTTTGTGGCGAGTATTAGAGAATAAGTCATGTGATGATCCATGTTTGTTTTCTTTTCAGGCTTCTAGGTTGACTTACGTCTCTGTGTGATTTTTCTTCTGTGTGTAATTTTAAGTTCCACCGTGCATTTGTTAGGGGCAAAATTAGTTTATGTGTGTGTGCGTTGGTTGACGATAAAGATGTCCAAAAATATTTAAGTTTTTATGTTTTAGTAATTTCTTTGTGAATACTGACTGCTCAGTATGAGAGATATTTATTTTCATTATTTTTGCTTATCCTCTTTGTTTGTTTTGGGAGATATATTCTGTTCATTCATTAATTTAAATGATTCATTCATTCATTCATTCATTCATTCATTCATTCATTCATTCATTCATTCATTCATTCATTCATTCATTCATTC
>JAUUEB010481109.1:0-11109 GCA_032362205.1 Clione limacina | reverse complement strand
AAGATCGTGTCCTATTGCGTTGTCTTGCTATGTTTATTGTTACTTGTGTCTGATGTGCGTGGTTGTACTCTCTACGACTACTCATTTTTTCTAGTTAGAAATGCAGCGCTATATAATAGTATGTCTTTGCGTGTTTGGACAATTCTCAATTATAAAGGATGAAATACTTAGGCATAAATCATTTTTAATATTCTCTCCACAACTGATGTGTGAAATTTAATAGAAGGGGGGGGGGTGTTAATAAGCATCGGGGAGGTGGGCGAATTGCCTCTGAAACAATAGACGGGGGGGGGGGTGTCTATTTGGGAATTCAGAGTAAGCTTGCCACATTTCAGTATTAAACAGTTATAAGCAAATTAAACAATTGATCTTCTAAACTATGGTTTGACTTTGACCGAGGAAGGTGGGAAGAAAGCGAATTATTGAAGACAGTACTTAAAAGTACTGGACTGGCATATTGCGGACCTCATCTTGTTTTTTCTTGACTACTGTCAGATTTTTTGATTTTTTGTTAAGATGAGGTCTTATCCCACAAGCCAATGATGCAAGCAAACAGAAACCCAATGTGTTTGGAAATGTACATATTAAAGGTTTTCCTAATTCAATTACTTCATGGCATTAGTGAAGCTTAATTCTTTTGAAACACTAAAAGCTCTCAAAATTTAATCTTAATAACTATTTATATAACAAAACCAAATTTTTTTAAAATATTTGTTGTGTTCTTACTATTTTTTGATTGAGAAATTGCAGACAAACAAACATGTTAAATATTTAAGTTAGTTTTGTCCCTTCTTTAAGTATTTTCATAATTTGTTAGTTCCCTTTGTATAAAGGGAACAAACCTGTGAAATCGCATAACTGTTACTCTAAACAATAATGTATGTTTGATTGTTCATCTCCAACAGGACAAATCTCTAGATACTAGATACCTACAGATAAGGATATGAAGGTTCATACGTCCACAAATAATAAAATAACTTTCACATGTGCTGCAAGCACTGTCACTTTGTACCATGGCAGCCACTTTCCATATATTTTCAAGCATGAACATTTCTTCCACTGCATGGACAAACCACTAGCTTTTCAGGCAGGATCTCCAATCCCAGCCATAAACACTAGACCATTGTGCCACCTTAACTGACCATCGTGCCCCCTTAACTGACTTAATTATTAATAAAAAATACAATATAGAACTAAGCAGTATTTGATGTGTTAACACATAAATGACTGTGCATTTTGGGCAGAGACTCGACCAGTTACCCGGGAGATATTACGATGATCGTTATAGAACTAGGCCTGTGTTTTCACCCCTATGCTCATAAAGGCACATTTTTATACAGCCCTATTTGGGTCGTACATGTCATTTTATGGGTAACTAAAGAAAACTGATGTCACAATAGTGAAATATAGGCACAACTAAGGGATATGTTAAATAGTAAACAAAGCATTAACTCTACATAAATATATCACATAAAGGGTGATCTCATTCGACAATATTTTCTTTATTAATGTTTCTGAATTGTATGATTTTGCCTGTTCTGGTAGTATTTCACTTACAACTTGCCTTACATGGAATCTAATTGTTTGTCTACAACTTTGCACTTAATGACCTTTCAGGGGAAATAACTTAGTATGTGTGCCTCACAATGTTTATAAATACTACAAATTTAGCGAGTTCCAGAAATGACCAAACTGCATTGGCTTTCAATATATCTTTATTAGAAATAAGTGAGTTGCAGAACTCACACTCGTACTCTATTTAAACTTTGCTATCGACCCTTTATGCATCATTGTGCACACTGCTCTCTCTCTCTCCATCAACCACAACAAAAACAAGTTACAATGAGTAGCATAGCGTATTGTTATATAAAATCAAGTATATCCGGCCAATGGTACACACTGAGTAGTACACTACTAGTAGTACTATCTGGGTGGAACATTCCACTGTTGGTCCACCTTGTGTATTAATACAAGTCATAAATAAAAAGACAATTATTTTAGACTGTTTGCACTGATAAGGATGAAACGTGATTTACTGTCACAAATAACCTAATGTGAAACCATTTTCTTGAATTATTGCTTTCGATGCTGCATAGAATTGACTGAATAGTCTGGCCCTAAAATTGTGGTATAAAGAATATTTTTTTGCACTTCTTAATAGTTCCATATGTCTAGAATCAAAATCCGTCTGATGCACTTTGTCACTATTGAGGAATTTTCACAATTCAAGATGGTGGCCAAGATGTCGTTCTATATAAACATAACATATAGTGAAAACGGTTTATCGCAACAGCAGCAAACCATTCAACAGAATATCAATAAAATACATGTATTCATTGGTTCTAAACTTTAACAAATTCATTTCTGTGGTCTTGCAGTTGAAAGTCATTTGAAGGTCAAGGTCAAAATGAGGTTTTTGAAGGTCACACGGGTCAGGATGGCCGAGTGGTCTAGTAACCCGATCTTTAGAGCGATATTTGATCTCTTGAGGCGGTGCTAGAAAAACATTGCGGGTTCAACCCCGTCAATGAACACATTTTTCAAGATTAAAAAATGTGTAAAGCTATCCTGGAATGTGGTTGGTGCATACCGCTCGTGCAAACAGATTTCATTATCAGTACTTGCATGTTCCACGATCATTGGTAGGCAGGATCATGTTTTTTTTTATAGAAAAAGATCATCTCCAATTTTATTACATTAAAAATCGTATTGGCTCTTATTTTTATGACTTCTCTCAACATCTTTACTGCCTTTGTTATCTGTTTGACTGAATATGTGACTTCTTTTTTTATATGAGCGAGTCAGTATGAAATATTGAGTTTTACACTGTTTCTATGGATTTCAAAGACCTAACTAACTATTATCTATGCAAATACTTTTTCCTTATTTTCTGAGGATTTGCCTGACATGTAATCAGTCATATTTAAAAATGTTCTCACTACAAACTAAAAACCCCTTTTGCTGTTTTTTGGTAGATTGTGTAAAGCACTACCCACTTTATGTACACATATTAGTCTAGGTTAGTATATACACATTTAAATGAGTATAAGTATGTGGAAACTAAATTGCTCAGAGTCAAACATTGACAAAAAACAAAAGATAACTGTTGAAGTTCGCACAAGTAAATGGGGTTGGTTGAATGAAGAGATTTTTCAAGAACACAAGAATAGACATTTAAGATCAGGCACATATCTAAGATTTTCAAAAGAGTGGGGGGGGGGGGGACATATCCAAATTTTTTTAAGGCAGCGGGGGCATTATTTAAAATAAGGTGAAAATGTTGCAAATCTAGGGGTTGTTCCCTGTTTCCCATCCACCCTAGATATGCATCAGACTGTGTTCATTGGCTGCTTTTATCAGTATTAAAGGAACTCTTTATTTAGACTGTTTAAGTAATAGTTACAAGGTAAAACTTTTGAATTTTGCCTGGATGGCGCCTTTGTCTGCAACTCGTCCTTCAATTGGCAACCACCAAGGGATCTTTAGCTTACGCAACATGCACACAGGGCCTACATTTATCATTCATCTCTGATAGGACTAGGAGCTACATCCTGCCTATCAAGTAAGATCTGGAGGTTAATGAGTGCACTTATTATGAAATCTATTTTGCATGAGGGGTTTGCTCAGTCACCTTGTTCCATAATGGCAATTTTCCACAGATTTTCAAGTATGAAAACGTTTTCCCATTAAAAGGATTGAACCCACAACTAGATTTTCTGTCAGGCACCCTTACCACTCGCCCATTTAGCCCCTTCCTTCCATTTAAAAAGAAGGTTAAATAAATCATAAAGGTCAAAAGTTCACATTGGGAGGATCAAATAAAAAACAAAGGGATGTAGCTTTAATACATGATCAAACTTACAATACTTGACAAAAAGACAAATTTCCATTTCATAATTTCATTTAATCTCTGAAAAACAAATAACATATTATTACATACACAAGCATGCTTTAAATAGTATCACATTTCAGTTTTTGTGTATAAACAATCATTTGTAGAAAATACATAATCATGAGCTTTCAATACAGAAGAAAGAAAACAAACCCTCATTTTTACACCTACCCACAATATGTACATATTTATCACAAACAATAGTTTTGCCAAGCCTTAATTGCACATTAATGCTAATAATAGATGTTATGAATATAGTGCAATTCCAGGCTTACCATGTGTTCAATGTCGTTATCAATATATTATTATCTAAAAGGACAAAGACACACAAGTACTCACTCAGCTTCCTAGGAAGTATACAAGGAAGTTTAATACTTATTTATCACCATAGAAATCTTACAAATTTGTCTATCACACATTCATGCACTATTTTTCACCTGAGGTTAAGTGAAATAGTTTGTTAAATTGATATTACTTAGGGCAAAATTAACGCTCCGTTAGGATTCAAACCTTGCATCGTATCAAGTAACGTAGACCGACATGATATTTAATGTAATTCTCTACTGTTTTGCACCACAACAAGACTGTGTTATAAGTTATTTGAACATCAAAGACAAGTTAAGTCAATTATTTTCATAGAATTAAAACTCACTCGCATAAAGACTAAATATAATGACAATCAAGCCAAAAGGGTAGTGATTTCATACTTTTCTACATGCATGTGTCATGTCGGTAAATTTTTCACTTGATCTTGTAAGTTTCGAATTTAAAAAAAATCCTGTGTGAAACTTCACGACAAAAGAAGTGTTAACATAAAAAGTCAGTATAAATACCAACAAGTAACAGTACTCAAGTCTATGTGTTCAACACTGACCAAGAAATTCAATATCAGATTTATGTTACTTTTATTTATTGTAAAGTACCTTTGGTTCTATAGTATTTTGATTTACAGCACAAATGGCATAGAGACTTTGACAAATTCCTCCACCTCATGGGTGTAACATGGGGTCAATTGTTGTCGTCTTTGGGATCTGTTGTTATGGTCATATATTCCAGTTGATATGCATCTTACAAGTAATCATTAAATAAAAATAAATAAGGTTAAATCATATTGGCTTTCTAGGATGGGAGACGAGTGGTAAGTATTTGATCCCCCAACGAGACAGCATTAAACAACAAATCAGTCACACAGTATGTTTTAGAGCATGGAGTGAATTTCTGGAAAATATCTCCTTGTCTATATCAATAGTTGTGAATCAATATATGGACAATGTCGCACTGCCCGTCTGCAATGTCAATAACCGGCCATTCATAGTGAAAAGCTGATAGCAGAGTCAACTATTTATAGATTGAGCATGAGTCGAATGACTCTGAAGACACTTTTGAGGAAAAAGCGACATATCATCTCTGATGCATCAGAAGGAAATCTTAGTATGCAGCTGATCCAGGTGTCAGAAGTGTAAGTTCAATAAGCTCTGTAGACATGACAGTCTTCTTCAGATTCATTCATTTCTTGAGGTTTGTCGACAACAAAAGGTTAACCTGAAAAATATGATCAATATTGTTAGTTTGGCATTGATCATAATTTTACATATAAAATAAAACATCAATTATTTTTACACAAAACAACATATTGCTGGTACTCTACCATTTGGATAGAAAATTAGATGTGTTCGAGTTTACAAGTTTTCAATTTTATGTTCATTTATACATATGAAAGCAAGTTTTACATGTAAAAAGAGCAAATTACCAATTGCTAGTAATTAAGGCAGAAGTAAATTTCATTGACAGATTTTAAGAATGCTCATTGGTTTGTTTCTATCCGTGTCAGTTGTTAAGTCTTTTAGAATTATTTTTTTAATTATTTTTGGTTCCCATGGCTAAGGTTGTAAAGCCTGGGGTGTACCTGAGCTGTTCCATAATTATAATAACAATAATATAAAAGCCAACCTGCTCTGAACTTGGACACGCCACAATCAAGATGTCCTCCTCTGTGTAATGCTGAGTCATCATTTCATGTAGTTTCTGAAAACTTTGTAGCACATTCACCTGTGGAGAAAGACGTTATATGATGAGATGGTGGATACATGACAAAGAAGAAATATTTAGTTAAGATGCAAGTTCATAGAAAGTAAGATATCAAACACAACATTTATTCATCTGCTACTCTTTGCTTCTTTTTAAATATCAAAATGGTCCCAAAATCAGTTCAACGGGAATGATTGCCTTGAAGTAAAATCTTCTAAATGTATTTGGTTTTAATAACCTTCTGAAGCTGTATTGACATACCAAAACGTTCAAACATGAGAGTGTAAAGCTGTGGCCAACACTAAATCAGTCCTCTTGCTTTGCTCACAAGTTGCTTCATCCAAGTTGTAAGCGGGGGAATGAAACAAACAAAAAAAATAACCTGATTCTGTTGGTATGCTGCCATGCTTTGGTAGCGCAATCCTTAGCTGAGGACATTTGGTACCCACCCTTATGCAAAAAAATAAAAACTTAAAAAAATACTGCACTAAAAGGAAAAGACTTACACAAGTCATATTGTGTTTCAGAAAGTACCCTGCTATTTAGACAGCTAGAGCGACAGTTAGTCGAGGTAGGACTTTTACTTTTACCAAAAAGGCACTTTGGTAACCACTCTTTTCTTGATTTCCAACCACTATTTGATCATTTATGTGCATAAGGTGCAACTTATGCACATAAATGATCCAATAGTGGTTGGAAATCAAGAAATGAGTTGTTACCAAAGTGCCATTCAAGTAAACTGCTCCTATTTTACCTTGATTGGTCTGAAGAGTATAGCCTCAGTGTCACGGTTAGCCAGGTAGAGTGCCATGCTGCGTTGTACAAGAGGTAGTTTGGTCTTAATGTTGCGGTACGTCTCTGTGGTCACATCATGGAGCTTCTCAGGGGAAGCAAATGGTTGTTGTCTCAGAGTGATCTTGCTGCCTGTATCCTCTTTCATGTTGATCACAATATTGGCCTGAAAACAACAGAGTAAATAGATACAACTATGATACAACATTTTGATATTACCATTTAAAGCTTTAATGCAAATGTAACCATCTCCTATTTTGTGAAACTTGTTCTAAAATTGATCAATATTTAGACTGACATCACTTGTTGCATTAAAAAAGTCTTATTTTGCTTAAAATTAGTGTTTATTTGAAATATTCTTAATATTGCCATAACTGTTCCATAGAGTTATAAATATAATTAAAACTAAGAGTGTTTTTTTTTTACTACACTGGGGAAAATATAAAAACAAAATAAACAGGAATTAATTTCTTTAAATGCTGTTCAAATTTCATCATGTGTTAATAAATTCAACATAAAACAAAAATAATTTATCCAAACTTAAGGAGTCTATTTCCTTTCTCTAACTGTGACAAATGTTCTACTTACTCTAGACAGGAATGTGGTCAAGGGTTTGGTGAAGATATCTGACACATGATGGATGAAATCCTCACAAGTTGTCTTCAGCTGTTGATCAACATCTCTCTTAGAGTCCACAAACAGTTCTGTTACTTGTGGTGTACCCTAGTGAGAAGACAAAGACAAGTTTGAGCAAATCATGTCTCTCATGAGAAGCATAGCAGTGACTACAAATTCATACAAACCTGGCTAAATCGGCCACTCTTCGGACCTTCTGACAGTGGCCACTTTATACAGGTAGCCGTTTTAGACATGAGTTTTAAATAGGAAAAAACAATGAAAGTACTAATAACTGGCTGGGATAGGCAGGTGCCTGTTTACTCAGGTTTTACTGTTATCAGAAAGAAGAACTAATAAAATGACATAACAAAGTATCAAGATTTACGGTGAACATGGTTAATGAATTACATTTAAATCCAAGAGAAAACCAGATTGATATTAATTATTATCAAAAAAAGATATGAAACAGTCTTCAGTAAGAAAAAACATGTGCAATCAACTAGGTGGCTCATATTTTAGGTTAATGAAATCAAAACAATGTTCTATTATGGACACATTGAAAAGCAAGAAACAAGTTAAAGTTACATTTACAATTATCTGAAAAGCATTCTTGTTCTAAAGAAAAAATCTCACATTTACAATTAACTGAACGATTAAGCGTTATTGTTGCATAAAGTAAAAACTAATGTCTAGATACTGATAGCTATTTACCAATATTGTCTAAATGATAGTATTTCAAAGTTAGAAACATTTTTAGTATCTCAGCAAATCTGTGTAAAAAACAGTGTCAATGAAAAGTAAAAACTTACATCTATAATGAACTGAAGGAGAGCATTATTGCTGTTGAAGGAAAAAAACTGGGATTTCTTGTTGAACAGTGAGTAGGCAGCATCTGGAATAGAAAACAAATAATGTCAATTTCTAATTCCTATTCACATTTTTATAAAACTACACGATCTTTCGCATTTGACCATTTAATGATTTGTAAAGCATAAACTCTCTTACTTTCTCTTTTTAACACACAGTACAAATCAAATCTGTTTCTTTTGCACAGTTAACAAAAGAATTGGATGTGAAAAATCATAACTATTTTTATGGTTTAATGATTAATTCCAGCAAAAAACCTGGGATGCAGAGTTGGGTGAAAAATCTTCAGTGTCACAACCAACTCCCACTCCAACAACGTCTACCGACTTGAGGTGTCAAAACTACACCGATATTCAACTCAAGTAAAAAATCCTGACTTCTAACTTGACACCTAATCAACTTCTCCAGCGTTGGACTTAGTATTTTAAAAAATCAGATTTTTATAAATTATTAATAAAGCATTAAAGAAAGAAGCACAATTTAGATTTGGGTAATGAGATTTTAAAGCTTAGAATCAGAAGTGGAGCAATTGTTCCAGACTCTTGGTCAGACCCTAATCATCATCATATCCATGTTCATTTTCTATGGGCCGTGACTACATGTCTAGAAACTGATTCCTGCAAAAAACTTCTAACTCCACATCCCTGAAAAGACTAAATACTAACTGTAACAATATCTGACAGTTTATGAGTTTTATTATCGGGAGTAAATACTCACTCTCTAGTCAAAGACTTACATCCAAAGAATATTAAAAATTTCGATAAATATAGCATATTGACTTTTACGTGTTGATAATTTGCCCTACGATGAAACATAATAGACTCCTAGAATTGTCTATCATTCACAGAATCCTTAATTCGGCACCCGATAAACTGCTCTGTCTAAAGACTTCCTGTAAAAGCTGGTGCATAATATTGACAGATTCAGACAATAGATGAATGGACTTTGGGATTTCCCTAAGTACTGGGGAACTATTTGTGCCATTATTGTGTTTAGAAGCTTTTAAGCATTTGTGATTAGTTCAATACGATCAGTCTCTATGTACGTAAATGAGAACGAAGAGTCACTTTATTGGGATTTAATGACCAGTTGTAAATTACTTAAAGGAAGAAGGAATCTCAAACACAGTGGGTTAATAATGAGAGTTCTTTACCTATACCACCTAAATTATGACAGAAAGATCCTTAGTCTTGCAGCAAATCTGAGTATAGGAATATACTTAAGACTCAGTTGTGGAGTTCATCAAATTCTTGTCAGTAAATTAATCTTATTCTGTATCAAGTCTTACAAACAAGAGATGTAAATCATTAATCAACACCTAAACATATCAAAGAAAAATAAATAAACAAATTAAAACTTGTAAGATTTTGGTTGACTAGCCTTGTACAGACCTATCTCATGTGTAATGCATTCAATACAAATTGTGATTAAAGAAATCTTTGAAAGGATAAATTGCTATGAAAACAGGATATATTCAAAAACAAAATGTTTATTAGGCTATGTAAAAACATAACACGGTTTCCTACAAATTAGCATGCATACAACAAAAGAATCCCTTAAACCAATAACCTTCCAAAAGGATGCAAGATTGCAGAAATAAAAAAAGATGGAAGAATTTAAGCTTGAATTGTAATACTCTACACCAGGGCTCATGAACTATGAAGGAATAAGGTAAAGTAGAATTCTTAAGCCCATATACCCACACTTGGAACTGTACCCTTCACGTAGACAGCGGAATAATAATGTCAATATTTATTTGATGCATTCATATACTGTAAAAGTGGGTAGTAATGTACATGCAAAAGCATTAACTATGACTAAAGGCACAATAAAAGCATTTTTTCTAGCTAAGAGAAAATGAAAAATATAGATCAAACCAAAAAAGAAAGAAGTGTATGTTTAGAAAATCCCCTCAACATTTGTAGCTGGGCAGAGAGAAAGACTGGATTGTATTTTTTCAGTATACTCATCATAACCTCGAAAGCTTTGGACTCCTTAGGAACATAAAACATGAATTAGATATTTGAGAGATTTACTAAATATAGCAAGATAAGGTCAAGTTATAAGTATTTATAGTTTGGTACTTTAATTTATGGCTGCATGTGATTAGATTCAAGCTGACACACAATAACAGTTTGTGAAAATTCTTAACCAGACTTCACACCTGAACCATAACGCAGATTTAAGAGATCAATATAAGATAAGTGAAAATTAAGTAACAATAAACACTTGTGTACGAACAGACAAAGACATTTATAGGAAATAAAAGGAAATTCAATAACTCAGGAAAGCCAACATTAACTTAACATGTGAAAAAGTTCAGTCCAGTTAATAAGCAGTTTATGAAAAGCTATAGATTCTTATTAACCTAACTAAGAAGACATTTTTTACAATAAAGTATAATGAGGAGCACAAAAGCAAGAGATAATGGTTAACAATCTGTTACAATGTCATTCCTGAAATAATAGTCAATGTGAAATTTTAAAACTTCTTACATTACATGCTATAAACACATACATAAACATCAAATGACAAACACAAATGAGCATGATAAAAGTGTTACACATCGTGCATCTTGACAAATAAAAGCAAATTCATGCCAGTTCTTATTTTTGTCTAGTCTGCTTATATTTATACTAGCGACTTCGTCACGTCAGCATTACCCGACTTCCTCTAAAAATTAGCTCAATAGAAGATGAAGAAGAAGAGATTATTCATTCCTCACAGAGGTTCCAATGCATAAGTTTTGTAAACATGACCAACATGCAAAACTCAGGTGCTTCGCACAACAGTTCGAATGAGTAAATGAAGAAGAAAGTGTTACAAATGGCAATACTCCATAGGATTTCAATGCCTGAATGTTATTAAAAAATAGTCTCATAAAAAATCAGTGTATATTGTTATAGATAGAT
>JAUUEB010481098.1:0-11112 GCA_032362205.1 Clione limacina | reverse complement strand
AATAATAATAATAATGTCACTTATATAGCGCTTTCCCTCAGCGGGGCCAAGCTCAAAGCGCTTTACATATATTATTATAAAATAAAATCAATATCTGCTTAGCTTCTATATTTAGTATATAATAGTACAAAGTTGAGCAAAAAATCAAAGGTTCAGTCTGAACTTGGTAGACTATATTGCTGAAAGTTTGTGTGAGAGTCAGCTCTTTATAAGAAAGACCTCTCTGACCTGTTTGAGGAGAATTTAGTCATCTGCTTTATACAAGATGCAAAATAAAGATGGGAAGTCATGTAAAGATGGGAAGTCATGTAAAGATGGGAAGTCATGTTGCCACACATGTTATTTCAGATAGAACATAATACAATTCATTTGATATCAAAATTTCACTTTATGATTATATCTTTTTCCCAGGAGGTCATACAACACACTAGGTGTCCTTCTCGAAAGAGAAACCTCCTACAGAAATGGCATGTATGGCACGTCTTATTAATGTTCATGAAAATTAATGACTAAATTATTATGAATATGCCTAAATTGATAGTATAGTGCCCTGTTTTTGGTTGGTATTAGATTTATTCACTTAGCACCTGAAAAGCTGGAGATATTGTCGATATAAAGCATCAGAATGGTGTGGACTAGGCCTGGGGGATAAGTGGTTTAAAACATATAACTAGATAAAACTGTATGGTGTTAACATGGTTAATCATTTTATTAGATAACTTAACTGGTAAGCCATGAAATAATCAAAGAGCTAAAATTAGCAACATTGGAACACTAACCATCAAGTTTTTTTTAATGAATTAGCCAGGCAGAATGGATGGTATTTAACCAGTTATCTTAGCCATACCAAAAACATGATCAGATTTGGCTAGGGGCTGCAATTTCAAACTTAAGTTTAGCAATTAGTACTTTTATTCTCCCACTTGAATACTGCAAGTGCAAACATAAGTGAAAGCGACAACAACCAACTGTCAAGTGACAGTGACAAGACAAGGCTAGACAGACTAGTCAGCAAGTGGTAAAGCCCACTGTGTACTGCATCAGCAACAACCTGGGTGTCAAGTGACAGTGACAAGATAAGGATAGACAGACTAGTCAGCAAGTGGTACAAGGGTAGACAGACTAGTCAGCAAGTGGTTAAGCCCACTATGTATGCATCAGCATCAACTCGAGATCAACCTATAGAGAGACTACTCTGTTTGTCTGGCTTGCAACCCATTTCTCAGAGTGGCTCTAAGTAGGGCTGGTTAGCCAGTTTTTGTTTGAAAATCCAAAAGGTTAGCTGCATTGTTTAAATCTGGGTAAAACCCCAGCCCTACTGTGGGCTTTAAGAAACTGTAACCATGTGAACCCTTCTTCAAGACAGTTGGAACTATTTTTTTTACTAGATCTTGTAAGTATACCTTCAAGGATATCATTGATAATGTTAACAGCTCATAAAAAAATGGAAATTTACTTATTTTTTGGTTAAAGAGTAACTCTTTTCCTCATTCATATTCATACATATGCAAATAACCTAGTTTCTACTATTATGCATAAAAAGTTTAATTAAATTATAAGTCTATATTTGATAACAGTTTGGTTAATGATTTCATCTTTTCCAGACAATTTGACAGAAAAATTATGCTTTCATACTGGCCTTATGACTTGTAATAAGTAGAAAAGCAAAAAACCCTAGAGAGAAAAAATTGCTGTCAAATTATTTTTTGCTTAGTATCTATCAGAAATATCAGCAGGTGTGGCAACATGACTTAATTTTTTTTTTGGGGAGGGACTTAGTTATTTTGCATGCTGTACTTCTAGATTAATAATAATCATACCTTACATTCATATTGACGTTTCCGTTTTCTAAAAAGTGATTAATGCACATAACAGTGATAGAAATGTATAGACAAACAAAATCTTTCTCTCTTATATATACATATTGACAACTAAAAACACACTTCCTAATATCTTTCATTGCACTAAAATAAAATGGCTGTATAACCTCAATAAAAATGCACTGCAATTAAAATATTTGACATAGATAAAAGACGTGACACATGAGTACAATTAGCATCACTAAAGGCATTCCTTGATAAAACTGAATTTGGTTGTAGGTTGACTCGATAAAACCAAATTCGTACTACACACATACTTTTAGATAGAAGAGACATTCAAGCTATCAATATGTCAATTGCAGCAATGACGTAAAAAGGTTAATTAACTCGAAACTAATTTGGTATCATGTAGAGGCAATTTGTACATCATTTTCTTTTCAATATAGTATAATATTGTACTCTCAAATGTTCCTTTTAAAAATCTTTACTAAAGATGAAGTTGATTAATTCAAGGTCATTCTGTACATTCCATGAAATTATTATCAAGTAAATAGTTTTGACAAAACAACAGCCGCATAATATTTCCAACTAACACCATAGATAGAACAATTCAATCCTCTCAGGACTTTGGTTTATTCTCTGCATGACTGTGGCCTGTCAGGAGAGCAGCTGTAGAAGTTGATTTCTTGGTAGTGGTCTCAGTTGTTGTAGACAAAGTTGTAGTTATTTTGCTAGTGGTGGTGGTAGCCATAGTGGTTGGTTTGACTGTTGTAAGAGGGTCTTGTGGATGGCAGCTCACAGTCTGGAATGTTGTCAGTGTTGCTTGCTCTACGTGACCCATGTATGTGTAGTTGGCCGTCATTCTAAAAATAGTTTAAAATTGTTAAATAAGTACTGTACATAAAAGTCTGTGCAGTTTTATACAATCAGTAATATTGTTTTATTTGAAACATATAAACTTATTTTCAAACAGTTTTTCTAAATATCTTGTCTTAATAATGCCATAGAAATAAGAAAATGAATTATCAAAATTTCATTCCCTTTAATATAAAGAGTTTCTAAAGTTGGCCAATAAATATAGCACCTAGAACAAATAAGACTAACTTAAATGAATCATATATACAGTCAAACTTGTTAAAACCGCACACGCTTAAGCCGAATTTTCGCTTAAACAGAACAAAAACCCGACTCCCATTTCCCCCTCTCTTTATCTTTGTAAAAGAAATATGCTTAATTTGACTGAAAAACACATGTTAATTTTTAAACAGAATGAATTATGATAAATTTATTGAATAAATGCGATAATTTGGGGCTACGAAAGATTGATTAATCGCTAAAAGCATAGACATTTTACTAAGAGACTTACCCAATGTGTTTCACTTGTATTTTGATACGGCATGAGTGTGACTGTTGCCTACCATAAGGAAATCAGTAGGGCACAGATTGGGACATTACATACTTTGTACAACGACTACTTTTTGACCCCTTTGCTTATGGAATTTTACTGAAAAATAGTGGTTTTGTTCCAACAGAATTCTTTTCAAACAAAACAAAACCTTGCTTCCCAAACACTTAGTTTGTCTGTATTTACAAAAGAGCAATGGAGACCCCATGAACAAACAAAAATGTGAAAAGAGTGTTAAATTACAAAAAAAATCAGGAATTAAAAAAATGAAATTTTTTTAAGTATTAAAAAGTTAAGAAATGTCATTTCTCCTAGGAGCACTGTGACCCATGGATGTGAGCAGCAGGAACCCCCATTGGTTAGCAATCTATCAACATCTATCTACAAACAGTTAATTCACAGATATGAAATAACCTTATAGAATGGTTATGAATTAGAACATACTAAAACAGTACAGACAATTATGAACTTACTCAAATAGTATGGGCAAGTTATGAATCCAAGACCAATTGCTCAAACAGTGAGATCTGGGGATCAAATAAAAAAAAAACACTTTAGGAAGATTTTACAACTTCACTATGAACGAGATAACTGCTTAGAATATTATTATGTATTGAGTTGCTATAAAAAGTTTCAATTTGAGCCTCATGAAAATAAAAGGGCTCCACGGTACACTAAGATTATTTAAGAGGAGCCGATAGCGCAATCTGTAGAGTGTCTAGAGTCTAGACATAATGTGGATGGCCGCAGGTTGATTCCAAAAATATTTTGTCCCTCCCTTCACTCAGCAGCTTTCAGACCAAGCAAAGTACAATTGGCCAGGAAAACAAATTCAAACTATCTCAAATGCTATATGACAAACAAACAGGACTCTTCTCCTGATAACCCAATACTCAGTTATGGATATGTGTATCTTTACTTTACTTTAAGATTATCAAAGTCACAATTATGGGCATATCTTAAGGTTCTAAAACAAATCAATGAAGCTCAATATACAAATCTATGAGTCCCTTTGAGAAACAATCCATATTTTCCTTGCCTCCGTTGTGGTCTAGTGGTAGGCTTCTTGACTTTGGAGCAAGAGGTCAAGGGTTCAATTCCCATCAGATCCTGAGATTTAAAAAAATATTTACATTTTTCACTCTATCCAGGTGACCTTGCGTAGTTGTGTGCCAAACTGTAGACAGCAAATGTCTTGGTATGAATGCTGGGGTTTAGGGCCTACCAGACAGCTTTTTTGTGTATATCCAAGACAGCTAAGAAGGTATGTGTTTCTTTATCGGGCCTGTAGCTTGGTTTCCATTTTTTCATATAATCATGAGTCATAATCTTTTAACAACATTCAATTCAACCCCTCATGCCATTAAAGGCTTGTTCTAGTTGACAAAGGGTTTTTCTGTTAGGTGATAACACTGTATAAATAAGACTTAGCAAAACAGGCAATTTTTACAAGAAGAATTTAAGTTTTTTTACTTCATCTATGAATGAAATGGAAAGACTTATTTTTTACAAATGGATCAAAGCAGGAATGATTTTTGACGTTTAAGATCAAGTTGGCTTAAGGACTACTGCAGCCAGCGAAATGAAGGGGAAACAAATTTAAGTACTTACACAAGAGAGCCATGCTCCCCACTGAGCACAAAATCAATGGGCACATCGAGTTCCTTAACAGAACGAGGTGAAATCTCCATGGGAGTCTTAGTATAGGCCCATGATTGAGCAATGATAGCGTTACTGTACAGAGACTTCATGTAGACCCCAGCAATTTTCACTGGGTAAAAGTTGTTGTTTGACACATTGTAATGGTTCTGCACAAAGAAAGACAATATCAATTAGACAAATAAAAATAACTTTGACTATATTGTATGCCTATAACATAACTTTATTTTCATAACACTTTTGTACATGGCAAAATGTGTACAATCTGCTTATCATTACACCTATGAGATATTATCATTTATTTCTCCAAAGGGTTTTTATGCTCCGTGAGGGCACATTTTTGTACAATTATTTAAAGTCATTGCGAGTTGACAAAATGAAATTAGGGTGAAAATACTTTCCAAAGGTAATACTAATACTGCAAATGACTAGTGGCGTGACAAGGGCTCGAACCATCTACCTCTCAGGTGAGAGTCAAGTACGCCCACCACTAGACCATCGCGGCCCAGATAAGCACAAAACATGATAACTCACTATGTTATGTTTTTACCCTAATCATGTGATTTATAATATGTGAAGGTATTACTCCAGTCACTCTGGATGCACGTTATATATAATTTTTTCCTTTACTAATTATCACCTTTAACTCAGCCTTTTGACCATTTCTTGACATAATTTAATATCAATGTTAACAGTTACTTTTACATAGGGAGCCAATGTGCCAGTTCTGTTATTACCACACAGTGGATGTCTGCCTGTGATGTTTGGATGGATGTCTTTTGCATTGAGAAAAACCATGTGGCAAGAAACAGTTAATTCTTCCCCCTCCCCCTTCCCACTCCAGTTGTAGGTGGAAATAGTTGAGTATGTCGGTTGACCACTACAGGTAAAAATGCATGACACATAGTGAAAGGTAGAGCTGCAGCTTTAATTTCATTCAAATTGGACCAGAGAGGTATGCTGCTATCAAATTTGAGTTGTAACACCTGTCTGTGCCAGATATCTGATATATTGTGCAATACACTAGACATAAGTGGATATTTTTCTTGTGTGTTTCAGTCAATTACTGCAATTACTGAATTTTTACTGCAAAGTCTAAATGCCACTCAGTGATAAAAGCCTTTTCCTGTAAAATGATGCTTATGAACTTCTTGTTCAGGTTTCAAACTAATATGTTGCACTCCCCATCAAATTTAAAAATTGTTGTTTTTAATATTTCACATCTCAACACTCTCATGCACTGCTGGATCAAAAAGGAAAGAATTTTCAATGAAAAATGGAGCATTTATAGTCTTCTATAGGCATGATTGGAGAAAAACAGCGTTCAAACTTTTGTGAACAGGTTTTAAGAAGAACTGTTGTCTCACAAAATGTGATTTGAACACAAAGTCTTCAATTTGTGTCAGAATCTTTATTCATAAACTAAAACGGTTGAGGAAAAGGAATTAAGCAAAAAACATATTTTGACAGGACACCCCTAATTACTTTAACACTGTAATATCTTTAAAACTTAAAAGTGCAACAAGTGGCATCTTTTGTCATGAGCGTCACATATGGGCTCTAATCTTTGAGTTAAAATAAGACTGACAACAATGAGTAACTATTTTCATCCAAATATTTAGCAAACATTGGTGATCCTGGCTCTTAAACTCTTCACTGTCGCGCCCGAGAATTTCTCGGGCCTAAATGTTTCGCTATAGGCCTACACCCGAGAATTTCTCGGGCTTAAATTCGCAGCACTTTTCTCATTTTCTAATTTTGGCCTAAATGTTTAGCTATACGCCTATACCCGAGAATTTCTCTCATTTTCAATAAATTACCCCCGGCATATAGTGGAAATATATCCCGGCAGTGAAGGGGCTAACTCAGTGTGCTGTTCTATTATCCTCAACATGTAAATGTCATATTGCCTTTTACCAAAATTCAAACAACCAACAAATGTTAGTTTGTATAATACTTCAAAGAATTTTCAAAATTATCATGCAACGCAGGCTTCACTATAAAATAAACGAATTGAAGAAAATACAAATCATGAACTTACTGTAACAGTAAAATTTGCAAACTTTGCAGTAGCGTTGATCACAATTTCTTTAGGCTGGAGGAATGGTCTGTTGCTAGAGAGGATGATGTCTCTTGGCATTAAAAAGAAAATAAGGAGACCTCCAGCTAGCACACACACACTTATAGCTATAGCTACATACAGGATACTGTGGAAATGATTATCAAAACATTCAACATAGGAATTATTTATATCAAATGGCATTTTTTTTAAATTATGCCTTAAAATTTAATTATTCTCAACTAAAGATCTTGAAAATCCTTTGAAAACAAGTGTTATCTTTCTATTGACCATGACTATATAAAATGTCCTTGGGAAATAACCCGCTTAGTACACCCAATGTTTGCTTATAACCATACCTGTTGGTAACCCAGAATGGGCAAGACCATAGCCAAGTGGTCTGCATTTGCAGCAAGGAATAAATATATAACTTTAACAGTGTTGCAGCTAGTAGGGCATGCCATAATGACATTGAAACAACAGGAGACACTTTGTTCAAATGCTTATTTGCTCCCTTGTCAATTAAGAAACCGTAAACAGACAAGAACAAATGTTCTAAAAATGATGAATGCAGTCTGCAGTCGATATACTTTAAAAGTCACTTTTCTTACTGATTCTTCGACAAATTCACAATTTCATGCAACCCAAAGATTTAACACAATCAATCTGTCTTTTGCATGATAGTCAGGTGCACTAACCATTTTACAACCCTGCTTCTTCATAGGACACATGAGCTTTGACCAGATAATAATGATATTAGTTTGGTGTTTTCCTTATACTGATTTACTTACGTTCTACGTGGTTTTAACCGTCCATCCTTCATTGGGATGAGAGCAACCAACTGATTTTCCAGTTCTGTTGAGGATTAAAGAAAGACAAAGGTTACAAATAAAAGAGAAAACGACTGAGGTTTTTATAACACAAGAAGTTGAATCTAGAATTTTGTTTCATCACACTTTCTAGTATTTTTCTTTATCCTTTGCTCAAACTCAAGGAGTCCTTTGATTCAAATATGAAAATAATAGACGAAGATTTGTTGATTCCAACAGTTAGCAATAATCAACTGTGTCTAACTTAAGTAAACACAACAGCTTGATGTCTTATTAACAACGTTAGTGTAGTATTATGGTAGATGGTGTGCTATTGAAACTGTTAAAATCTCTTATAAATCATCATCATCATCATTTATAGTCATAGGACCATTTGTCGGACTCACTGTGAAATGGCAGCTCTCCACAGATCACAGTTCAGGGCGAGATTCTTGTTGATACCTAGGATCTTGATATGATCTTTTACAACTGACGGTTGTTTTTGGCGGCCCACGATTGTGTTTGGCGGCCCACGATTGTGTTGGGCGGCCCACGATTGTGTTGGGCGGCCCACAATTGTGTTGGACAGCCCACGATTGTGTTGGGCGGCCCACGATTGTGTTGGGCAGCCCACGATTGTGTTGGGCGGCCCACGATTGTGTTGGGCGGCCCACTCTCTGGCCTTGCCTGTCACTTCAAGATCACAGGCCTTTCTCAGCCAAATAACCTTTTCTCTGCTCATTACGTGGCCGTATCGTCTCATATATTCAGGTCTGGCCACTTCAGTAATAGGCATGATGCCTCAAAGCCTGGTCTTGAGATCAGTGGATGGGATCCTGGCATTCACCCGGAAGCTGCACATCTATCGCACCAGGTGGAGTCTGTCGGTCTCTGCTTTCTTTATAGGCCAGATTTCACTTCCATGTAGCATGGCAGGTCTAACATATGTCCTGTAGATCTCATCCTTCATTTCAAGGGAGACTCCCCTTGTATCCAGCAATGGCAGCAGTTCCTTAAACTTTTCCAGTCCCACTTTACTCTGATGATGGAGCTTGTCTCTGCACCCCCTCGGTATCCAGCATGCCACCAAGGTAGCAAAACTTATCTACCACTCCTAGTTCTAGTTCTCTGTCAGACAGTGTGACATGTTGTGGTGGTTGGGAGTCTGTTGATGTGGGGCTTTGGCACTTTGGGCAGATAAAGTTGGTGGCGCTTGCAAGCTTGCCTTTAAGTGGACTGCATCGGCCATTGATCTGGTGTTTACAGGAGGGGCAGTAAATAGAGTTGCTACCAACACCTGCGTTGCAAACACCCCAGGGGTGTCTTCTGGTTTTGGACTTTTGGCGTGAGTTGTTTGTGGAGATCATAACTTTGGTCTTCCTTGTGTTTGCTCTCAGGATTTTGTCTTTCATCCCTGACTTCCAGGCAACAAATTTATGGTTGAGGGCTTGTATGCTTTGGGCATAGAGCAGTTCCCTTGGTAGACTTGTGCGGACTTCCCTCCTGGACAGTGCTTCCCTGACTATGATGAAGAGTAGTGGGCTTAGGACAGAACTCTGGTGGACCCCAACCTTCACGCTGAAAGCCTCCACAATAGTACCATTCCCACTCACTGCAATCTTGCAGTGCATATATACATAGACATGACTGTGTTGATTAAAGTTTAACAAAACAGGTGAACAATAAAAGCTTTCCTTGATGTCACAGTTGTATTTGTTACACGAAGCTCATAAAATTGTTGATAGTCATTCCATCAAACAAGACAAAATAGAATGGCTATTTGCAGTTAACAGGAAATAAAAAAACATGCCTTTTGGAACACGACCCAAGCCTCTACATGATGGACATGGGGCACTATCCTTAAAGAGTTCCTCATAACTTTCGCCAGTCATAGCGCTGTTATTTGAGGCTGTTGCAGCATTGATTGCTTCAGTTGTGCTTCGCCTTTGGTTTATCAGACGTGTGTTTTCATCAGAACTTGGACTGGCCATGTTCTTCAGCTGAAATAAAAAGAAAAGAGAAAATGTCTAAAAATGAATTGGAAAAAATGTATAATAAAACTACTTCAAACATTTAATCCTAAGATATAATTGTAAAAAGAAAAAAAACACATTTTTTAAAGGAAAAAATATAATAAGTTTCATTAATGTATTTCTTTTACTTGATAGATGTACTTGTTAGATGATAATCAACTCCAACTAAAAAGACAATATATAAAATGTACCAGTAGTACTAACTGGGAAAAAGGGTGGTCCCAAGGCCAGTTGAAAAGGTACAGTTAGTACAATGGTACTAAATGGGAGAAAAGGGGTGGATCCTTAATACATTTAGAAAGGCACATATATCACTTAAATACCAATTAGACACAATTTTGTTGGTAATTCATTAAATAATAGCAAAAAGGAAGTTAAACTGCATGGATTTGATGTTTATCTGTTTTCACTGTTGTCTCCCCTGAAAAAGTAACTCTTGTCTGTAGAGAAATGTTTGTTTGGTTTCTGTTCCTGTCTGTTCCAGCATTGGAATCTAGAAGAGAAACCTTGTGGAAATTATCTGGTTTTTCTCCTAAATATTTTGAGCAGAGAAGCAGGGAATTAGAGCCGGATGATTTTCAGCCGTAGTCACAATTTCAACTGGGGTTCCGGGAAAAATACCAAAAATCATTAAAGATGCTTGTTTCACTATTTTGACAGTTATTTGAGAAATTTTCCTTTTTTTTGTTTTAACAATCTGTCCATAATTGTCCACATTATTTTTAGGGGGAGGGGTAACAAATCAACATTTATTATGCCCCCCTACCAAGAAAGTGCAAAATAAATTTTAAGTTGTTACCCTCTCCCCCTAAAAATAATGTGGACAATTATGGACGACTCAAAGCAAATATCAGTATAAGACTATACTAATTCAATTAATCTTCAGTTAAATTTAAATGTTTTGCTTTTTACACAATTTCATGACAGTGATTTGAGTTAAATTACTGTTTTTATTGTAACATGTTCTCTCATAAATAATTTTATGTTTTTCTCTTAATAATTCTCTTATTAAAAGTGTTGCATTTTACCTTCCTCTTACTCCTTTTTTTAAAGATAATTGTGTTTATTTGTGTAAATGTTTGTAAATTAAAATAGCTATTTTTAATCAGTAATGTTCCATATCCATATATAGCTTGAAAAGGAAAACATTTGTTTTAGCCTTATCGAACTGTTCACAAATAATGTCAGCTAAGAAGGGGGGGAGGGGGTCAGCAAAAGATTACAGAGAGTGAATTTAATGTAGGGAACATCAGTTATATCTAAACAAAAAGATGACCGGGGGGGGGGGGGGGTGACAACATTATGTGTGAATGGTCCCTTGCTGCAG
>JAUUEB010481087.1:0-11112 GCA_032362205.1 Clione limacina | reverse complement strand
GGAATTTAATATTTTGAAAATAAAACAGTTTTGACAGAGTTATGTTCCTTTGTGTCTGGTGATCAGGGTAGTACTCTTTACGAGTACTCATTTTTCTAGTTATTGTATGTAATCAGTGAAATATTTACAATATTAACGACATTTTGCGAGTAAAAAGTTATATTTCTAATAACACACAATGGACGTGACTGGGAAAAGCTCAATATATTGAAATAGCCACGAGGTGGACGAGGTGGTTTAGTCAACAGTCAGTATATCAGTTTTAAGAAAATAATAATATATAGTATTTTTAATCTTGACGTTTGCTCTAGTACTTTTTCTTGTCGTTCAAGATACAACTGTTGTACCGAAAGTATAGGAATTCTTGTCAAGCAGCACATCCCTCATGGTGACCTTCTGCCATAGCCTCATATTGATTTTTATTATTATGTATCTAAACAAACCGGTGTATTGATAGGAAATTCCGATGCTGAGTTCTTTTTCGAGGTCTTTCTGACGACAAACCTCCGCTTTTTTTTCGTCGCTTTTTCTTGTTTTGGTGCCCTAAATCACGGTGGCAATCTCAAACTTGTTTCACTCGTGTGGTTGGTCACGGTGCACTGTGAATGAATTGAATTGAATTGAATTGAATTGATCATCGCGATATGTCAGTCACATTGAAGAACTTATTTGACAACGGTTGTGATACATGTGCATTATCGGTTGACTATTATATAACTAGACAATCATCTGCATTCTTATCTCTGTGTTATATTTATTACGTCACTGTGTAATTAGTAATTCAAAGCGCTTTAATTCAATTAAGTTTTAAGGTCTAATCAGCGTGCTATTAATTAATTGTGTATAACAGATGTGAACGCATCAATATGCAGTTATGTGCTATTGTTGAAATCATGTTTTGCATTACGTAGTTAGATGCGTGAAAGATTTGAACGCCCTCTGCAGCAGAGTTCATAGTGACTGTGTGCTATTTGTGTTGTTTGGGTCGGTAAATGACTGATTTGTGCAGTGAATTGCCTTCCTGCTCAGTGCCTGGCTGATTTGTCATTGTAGGTTTTTCTGATATATTAATGCAGAGTTTTATGTGCATTGCGCACTGTAGTTCATTTTTGTTTTGAAATTTTAATCAATTATTTTATTTGTAAGGTAGATATTTAAAAAAATTGCATCATTTATCATAATATGTGAACAGTCCAAGATTTTTGTAGATTTGCTTTATTCATGAAATCTTTCGTTTTCATGTAAATACCAACGATCAGACTTTTGTTTCTGTTTATTTGTGTGATAGTGATGACGTGACATAAGCAAATTGTACAATCATCATGCAATATTGTAACAGAAGATTTACAGATTTAATATTATCAGACAAACTAGCATTCATGGAGTGTATAGATAGATTTGTACATTGAGGTAAAGTTGAAGCGCCGTTTATAAATTAGTCCTTTACAATTTGTCACCGCAGAAGAGAAAGAAAGAAACTTTCTCAAATTGAAGCTTTGAGGCACGAACATTAGTATTAATCGGATTAGGCTTATTTTATCAACAAACAACTAGTGTCATTGGCTCCTTAGTTATCAATAAAAAACGTGCAATATTAGTCAAGAGGAATATTTACCCTATTGGGAGAACCCTGCTTTTCTTGACTAGTCGTCTCATTTTTTGCCTACTCACGTTGACTAGATACTATCAGTTGAAAATGTGTATGGTGACAGGTTGGCAACCTTAACGGATTCTTTTTTTTATATGGCGGTCAAGATTGTGTCTCTTGTTTCTAGTTATTATCAGAGTACAATGAAGAATTAATAATCGTATTATATGTGCTTTAAAACAAATTAACTGTTTTCTTTGATTTAATATTTGCATGTTAGCTCTCGTTCTTTTTACAACGGTACGTTTAGTCTTTATACGTTTTACACGCTGAGTGTATACTTCTGTTTTTATTCGTTCTTCATATTCTTTGTTCCGTCAATATTTTAAAAGGTTGGCCAGATAGCAGTTAGTTAACAGTTTTTTTTTTATAATTGTGAGCAGTTCATCCTGTTAATGTTTCGTCCATATTTTAGTTCATATCTGCTTCTTTCTATGTGGTATCGTTGATTTGTCCATGTACCCTTAACTATCACAGTGTAATGAAAAGTAAACTGTGACAGATACTGACGTTAAATTTTGCTTCATGACCAATAATGTGTATGATGGTGTATTGTTTTAGATTGATGTTAGCTGCATTGCGTATAATAAAGATATTATTTAAATATATAACTCAATATAAAAGGTCTGTCCGTGTCATTAAGACTAATGATGAATGAAATCGATCGATTTTTAATTTTTTTTTTCATCGATATCGAACGAGTGTGTCATAAAATGAGTATAGAACTCAGCCAGGAAGTATTCATCCTAATCCACATCATAAAGGTTTGGTGATTTTCCAAAGACATACAAAATATTTTATAAACAATTCTTTTTAGGGTAACCAAAAGACACAAACCCACACTCCAGACCGAACATCGTCCCTCGTGACACTTACCAGCCTGCAGGTCAAGACTCATCATCGTCACTTAAAAGACACCAATACTGCCCTCAGCACACTCCACTTATTTACAATTTTACGGCAATTAATTTCTGGTTCCACTTGACCTAGCTATCAAGCCCAATTCAGTAATACTCCCATGAGTACATCGGGGATATTCTCACACCATCGATTTTGTGTGTGAACTCGAATTTCTATATTAAAGTGTTACCATATAATTACATCCTTGAAAGGATATTGAAAAGTAACTTGTTATTCATTTAAGAACTTGTTTTTCATTTAAGCAAACGGAATAATAAATTATCTAATCGTTTTTCTAGGAATGGGTTTGATTTGCAATTTACAATTTAGAGTGGTGTTGTTCAATTAAGATGAAAGTGTTCATTCAGCGTGTTATAACGTAGTTGTGTTTGTGGAAGATGTGAACGCATGAATTCAGTGGACAACTTTTGTGCTGTTCAGTACTTTTATGTGGTGTTTGGTGAAATTATGTGCTTTTTAGTTCATGTCAATCGGTGTATTAGTGCATTTTGCATTGTTATCTATTTCCGTTGCACGATGGAGTAGTTCAGTGCGAGGCTTTTCGTTGCAGTACATGAAGACGTTCAAATAACATTTAGCACTTTAACTTTTGGAACAGTCTGCATTCTGCATACTAACACAGCATTAACGATAAAAGTGTTTTGTGTCAGAGTTACAAACTATTCAACAAATACATTATGATCCTGTATTTATGTTTTGAGAGGATAAGGATTATTTTTGTTTAGTAAGTTTATAATTTCAATGTCATTTGAATGTCAATGTCAAAATTAGGTTGTTGAAGATCACAAGAATAGAACATCATCGTATATCTTATTGCATATTTTCGTCAACCAAAAATGAAGCTAATTACAAGTAGCACTCATGAAATTTTAATTTAAATATCATAAAAATTGCCCTGCTCATTTCTGGCCATTTTTAATCACAATCTCTGTAGGCCTGGAGTGCAGAAATGAATAGAAAAATACTTCTGCTTTTGAATCTTTTATATTCAATTACAGGTCATGTGATATACACTTAGGTTACCCTAAGAAACATGGACCATCCTAACACAAGATGTAGTGGCCCAGGAGCATGTATCACATGCTATATTCCAGTGTCATCCTTAGCTTCAAATAATCATACATATTATATTTTACTTCAAAATATTTGTTTTGGCCATGAAATAGATATTTGAAACAAACTTTTTGCGATAATAAATTAATTAAACTTTCATTGAAGCACATGAAATAATTAACATATTGATGACATATGTTTTCGATTAGATAACGGAAGTACTTCGTTGTCAAATATCTTCGTAGCATATTGGCATATTGGTTTCAGTTGTAAAGAATGTTTTTTTCTTCCGGTTTTCAGAAATGCACGTGCTTATATTTCATGTTCATGTCAAATAACCCATTACATGCTTTATATACAGCAAGTAACTTTGATACAGCAGTTTTCATGCAAACAGCTGATACCCTGTTTTAGCATATTTTGCAATATAACTATAGCTAACAAGTCTTTCTCAGTAAGTTCATGGATAGAAAACTTACTTTCGGATTTGTCGTATGTCATGACGTTGACCTTTTTGAATTATGCTTGATTAAACAGACAACGGTTGATTTCCTGATTTAATCAGTTGCTTTCACAACATTCGATTAAGAACACTTGGTGACCATGCCTTGTCGTACTTGACCTACAACTTGACTAACAAATCAGCTAACATTTACTACGTCACATGCAATGAATAACAGTTCTATAACACGAGGTAATCTACGTTATTAGAGTTATAACAATACCAACAATTATGTCTTAATTCAGCTGTATTATGATTTAAATTTTTTGCTGTCTCAGTTGAACCATTATTTATTTATTTTGCATTATTGCTTGACAATTTTCTATACAATCAACGTTTATGTTATCAGAGCTTTGAGTTTCAGTTGTCTTGAGCTCTTGAGTAAAGTGGGGGGAGTTTCAAAAAATTATTTAGATAGCTAAAAGGGCTAAGAAAGATTTAATTAATTGACCAAGATTAGAAGTTTGGTAACCCTCCGGTAAATTGATAATTTCCATTTGTCATAATCTAGCATAAAGCAAATGGAGATTTTGGAGTTATCTTCAGGGTTACAATGGCTAATATCAAATCAATTAATTAATCAAGGTTTTAAGAGGGTGAGAGAAATATGAATGAAATCATCATTCCAAGAACAAGTTATTCTGATCAAAAAAGTAGACCTTGAAAATTGTTAATAACTTGGCCTCTTTGTCTTTTTCCTCTTTACAATATTCAGCCAAGAAATAACCCGTGAAGATATTTCTCACAGACCAAATGAATCTCCTGACAATTGATTCATGCTCATAAATAATGAAGCACCACACTTACCACGCTAAATTCCATGCAGACTGCAATGTCGAATAATTGTTTGGATGAAAACGCAAGAGCCACACAGAAACGAGTGATGTCTGAGTAATGTTAATTACAAGCCATTTTATACTTTTAGACAATTTAGTATGAGAATTTATCAATGGAAATCAATCTTTGTAGTGTACAACAACTGGTTTAGTGGTTTAGACATAATTACAGAAACAAACTATTGACTATTTCAAATTTTACGATTAGTCAATCGTATTCCTTGTATAGCTTTGGATGTTATTGTGAATCATATTCGATAGAACTAACAGTGTCTGAATAGCAACATTCGAATTGGATACATATTGCTGTTTGGTTATGTGTTTGTACTCCTGAATAAAAACTTTCTATTTGGATACATTCAAATATTGGATTATGTGCGCCTACTTTTGTCATCATGGATTTTGTCGGTATGTTGAAACAGTTCTATTTAGTGTTATTTTACACAAATGGAGAAATAACAAACAGACATCATTCACAGCATAGATAGAAAATGAAACAAACAAACAATGTGTCGTTGTTAAGTCGAATAACATATTTAAATTACATAGTAACTTCAATTTCATACTATAGAACAAATTACCAAAAATTGTTGTTGAACATTTGTGAAAAAATATCTTAATTATTGATATACGGATCCCAGTAATGCTATAGATTAGTTGTTGGTCCAGTGAGTGAAAAAAACTATTTCCATTTGTTTGTGAAGCCACAAAATATAGAAAATATCCAACTGATTTAAAGGTACTATTTTGTAATTTTATAACATTTATGATTTGCGAATGTGCTGCTCTAATTCACTATATTGTGCCTTTGTACCAGAGCTTTTGAATGCATTTGAAACTTTGGATATTTGTTAATTACGTATATTTGCTATCGTCAAAGTAATCAATTACTCACCAAATTGCATTTCTTCTCTGCTTTTTCCATTTCATCTCAACTCACTTCACAATTTATCCTAATCAGCAAATCTGTTTTTATCATCACCAAGAGACACCAACGCCAGCATCTAGACTGGTGCTCATCGTCTCATGAGACACCAACCCGCACGTATAGACTCATCATCGTCACTTATTAAACAAGCTCCACACGTTCAACCCAAAATAATTATTCGTCCTTAATCCCGAAAGCTAGTCTCGGGTGCAGCTTGACAATGTTCTCAAATCCCAAAAGGTTCAGCAAGACAATTACTCATTCATTTCTTATGTCTTATTAGTGCATTAGTACCCGGTTTTACCCGGGAAGGATACACAAAGAAGGAAAAACAAACACGCTGACCTTTTTACCACCATGTAGACCCCTCTCTCTCCCCCGCTATGCGCCAATACGCCCCACTCACTCAATCAAAGCTTTTAACCAATCAGTATTACAAATCTTTGTATCAGCTTTTGTTTACATTTTAGACGGAAATATAACTTTGCATTCACTGACCGTGCAAATTAAACATTTCTGGAAGAAGTTTCATGTTTGTTCATGATTAATGGCAGGTTTTTGTTTACAGAGAAAGCATAGTAAAACTAAAAAGCATATATCTTTTCTTACAGTCGACCGATTTTAACCAAAAACTACTTAACTACACATTTGGTAATATCTATCAGCATTTTGCTAAAGTTTTAGGTTGATTGAGTCAAAACTTTGGCTGTAATCCCATTGCATACAAATATACAAATAAATAAATAAATAAATAAATAAATAAATAAATAAATAAATAAATAAATAAATAAATAAATAAATAAATAGAGATATTTTAAATTCTATTATATAGATTAAATGTATACCTCGAACTTGCACAGAAACATACATAGCAAACAATATCAGACATAAAAATATTCACTACATGGCAGAGTTTAGATTACCATTACGATTTGAATAGCTTCCCGTTTCAAAATGGATATCATATGGACAAGACGATAAAAAACTCGAATCTGTATTTCACACTTTCTTGTTCATCGATGAACAATCGGGCAGACAACATTTGTTCATAGTTGTACGCACTGCATATAAAAATATCTATATTATTCATGTTTTTTCCTCTTTATCCATAGCAAGCTTTTCCCTCAAATACTTTGGTAAGAAAATCCTACGTATTTTTTTTTCAAAATCGGACCCCTGTCAACAATTATAAGGTATTCTATAATCAATGTGAACCTGCATCCTACTAAGTTGTTAACGTTTAACCAATATAGTTATACACTATTATTGATTAAAGTTTATTCTGATATTTGGTCAAAAATATATAACAGTTCAAAGGCTATAATACTTAAGTAAACCGAATACTTTGAAATAAAAATCATTGTGTAAGCAATTGACCGACATAGAATATCAGGATGAAAACACCTTATTAGTTTGAAAGAACAAAAAGTCGCATCTCTCTTTTGGATATATTAAGAAAGCTGTCTGTTCATGGCCAGACAATGTCTATACTATAATCCCTAGAATGTGTTGACTGCATCCAAGATTTTTAACTTGAACTTCAAACAAATCTGTGGAATTTTGGCCTCTTTCTTGGAGAGGAATGTTTAAAATAAGAAACACATTCACATGATATAGTAAATGTCAAGGAGTTTATTTTTATCTTTGAGTGGACGAGTTCAAGGACTTGTATGAAATCAAATACTGGATCACAGAAACAGCGCACTCCTTGCGGAAAACTGTTTGCTGCTATGTGGTTTCCCCCTTGTATATTTTCTTTGTGTTTGTTTTGTTTTGTTTCTTTATTTTCTAGATAGAGCGTGGGATTTAAACCAAAAAGTTGTTACTTTTTCTAGTGTTTGGACTTTGTCCCCGCGTAATAAATAAAGAAACTTCCGTCTTCTTTCACGACGCTTAAACACATTGGTGTTATGCATATATATATACCTTCAGGTACTGGTGCAAATTTACAGGAAAGATTGATAAAGATTGAAAAGTTTGGAGAAAATCGTTTGTGCTGACACTTTGATTGTTGACGTTAGTTTTTGTTTAAATAGTGTAGTAACTATATATGAACAAAATAGGAATAGAAATGAAAACGAAGCTAAATATATAACAATATTTTCATAAAACAACTGGCAGATTATCACACTTATTTAACTGTAATAAGAATTGACGGTTTTTACAACTTTACATGAAACATTATAATTTGAAGGAAGTTAACATTGAATTCATTAGTTTTACATCCCTGTACATCCACACAAACAAACAAACAAACACACAAAGCCAGTAAGACACAAATGATTAAACAGACGTTCAAGACAATTTAATGATGTAGATTATAATCCTATTTTACACTAATTGCTCTGAATACGAAGAACTTCAAATCCTGACCCACCTAATTCACTGATTAACAGATGATAAGTCAGCACACTGAGCCCAGGGTTCCCACAGGTCTAGAAAAACCTTACATTTTTGTATTGGGCCTGGAAATTGTGTCCTTAGTCTTAAATTTTTAATCTCACGGTTACCACTCAGAGAATTCATCAGATTATTTTATTTTTACCTTTTTTCAATTTTACCTGTTCTCATCATACTTATTTGTAAATTCAAAGTACAATAAACAGAATTCAGGTCTCCAAAAGCATTATAATTTTGTTGTGATCATACTGTCAGGGGCTGGATATGAGTCTTGAAAAACAATACTCGGGTCTTAAATGTGTGTCCTCATCAGCCGTTTGAACCCTGTTTAAGATTATTATTGCTAATTAAGATAAAGGTGGTGAATTTCTTAGAAAAATATCGTTTGTAGTTTGTAGTTCATACAACAAATGGCAGATAATCACACTTTAGGAACTGGTGACCTTTAGACCTTACACATTTACACCAAAAGCTTAACTGCGCGTTCTGATATAATAAAAACAACGTGCTCAAGTTTGATGTCAAATGAGTCAGAACTATGGCTGTTATCCCTGTGCATTCACACAAACAAACACATACAAGACGTTCTTACAATGTAGATTGTTATCATATTCACGCTCTTTACTCTGAATACCAAAAGTGTCAAGTCATAACACACCGGATACACTGATCAAAAGAGATGATAAGTCAGCACACTGAACCTAATAGTACAGTTGAATATGTTGTGTCAACGTGTAAAGTTATACAAAACACCATAGTCATCATTTACCTGCGTGGGCATGTAAACATCATAAAAAATTATATGAATACATTTGAAAGAATATGAATGATCCTTTACTGCTTGAAATATTTATATATTTTGACTTACTAGTAGTTATGGCTTCCTATCTCAAATCTATATATTCCAACAAATCATAGAATTCCCAATACTGTATCAGATAATTATCTATGATAAACAAAAAATCTCGCTTGTCTAGTGTGGTTGAGATGGCATCCAAAGAGTGTTAATACAAATGTAAAGGCCCTGGGGACACCTTGTTAGGCCACAATGATGATGTTGATATTTGGTAAACTATATTGATGCAGCTGTAATTCGTGTAGTGCTCGTTCCCCTATTACCAATGCTTTGAAGTAGACATCTTACACTTAGGCAACTCTCTTTGGTGCCAATCCAATGTTCACCTATCCATCTTATAATATCCTTTTTCTCTATTCTTTATTCATCACTATGCAAGCAAGGGCTTTTGTAGGAATTTTTCAGGCGGGGGTAAGATGTTGGAGAAGCACCCAAGATCGCAGATAAATAGTAAATGGGAAGAAAGAAAGAAAGAAAGAAAGAAAGAAAGAAAGAAAGAAAGAAAGGAAAGAATAACGAATTGTTTTTACAAGTCAAACGCCAATTCTACTGTTAAAAGCTGGCCGTAGATGGCGTTGTTATGTAACAAATTATCATATTCGTCAAAACAATTTTTTTCTAAGCAACTTTTAATCCAGTAGTACTTATTCTGGGATTCTTAACAATTCTAGGGCTTCCCGAAATTATTCAATTTGCATCTACAATAAGCTTAAATGTCATCAATGAGCTCAATTGGTACAACTTGATGTCATCTTAACAGCCTTATCGCAAAATATTTGCCCCGCTGCGCTCGTCTCACAATTTTACTATGATCTGATTTAGCGATAAATATGCTTTAACAGAAAAGACTATCCTTTTAAGATCCTTTAGAATTTCATAGAAATATTCTTACAAACATGTTTTAAATTGTTTCATGGCGTTTTTTATTAGAAGTTATGTTTAGCGGACTCAATGCGGACGCCATACAAGCAAGTTTTAGAAATACTGTTTTATCTGAATATCTTTCTCTCTCTGATTTTCTTTCTTTCATTTTCACACGTTCTATGTCTCTGAATGTCTTTGTATTTCAACACACTTTTAACACGTGCAACCTACACATGTTTTACATCCGGCAAATTGCCACATGCATTCTGACACTGTTTGCTGAGACCAAGTGGTTTCCGAGTCTGCTGCATCAACATGGATATGTACAATATAAACTTGTATTGAATATGAAACCTACCTCAGAAGCTGCCTCTTTTCTGGGGCCTCCAATGTCTGCTTTACCATTGTCCTCTTTTGAAAATAAAATTGATTTATTTGTGTTGTAATCAGAAAACAAAATCAAATTCTTAACGTACGTATTTTCACAATATGCACATATACAGGCGAATTCACTTCAACTAACGAAATCGCTTTTAACGAATAATCAGTTATAACGAACAAATCTTAATATTTCCCTCTTTGTACCATTATCGAACTAAGATTTCAAAGAAATCGCTTATAACGAACAAGTATTAAAGAAACGGTTGAGCAAAACCAAGAAAAATGAATCAGTTTGATGGCTATTTCGTGAAGCACGACTGCTGTTTTCAAGTCTTGTGATAATGATAATAATATAGAGCATTTATATAGCGCATTTCCAGGTCAACGCATAAAAGGAGACAAGGGTTTATTAGTCTGTTTTTTGTTCAAGCTAGGGCAATACATGTAGAGGTCAGAGGATGTACATTGGAGGAAAATGTGGAAGAACTGGCCAATTTTAACAAGTTCCCTTGATTTCAGAGTTTTTATAAAACGAACTCAGTTATAACGATCATTTCTTTGTTCCCCAAGCAAATCGTTATAAGTGTAATTCACCTGTATCTGTACATTTACTTGTTCATGAAAACCTGCCGTATTTTGTCAGCAGCATGCGTGTCTTTTGCGAAAGTTGCTTTAGCCTTAATCTAGGACTGCTTATTAGAAAAATTATAAAACGTTACCCCC
>JAUUEB010481076.1:0-11113 GCA_032362205.1 Clione limacina | reverse complement strand
TAGTTGCTAACTCAAGTACACAGTCCTAAGTGAGTTTGAGACTTAAAACATAGTCGAATGACATCCAGTACTCAGATAAAAGAGACGAGTTGAAATATATTATTTCTTGAGATTCACCTTCACGCTAAGGCACTTTTCTCCTATTAATGCTATATTATTTGTTTTGATATGTTCACCAGATGATCCCAAATAATGGTGTCTTGTTAATGGCATGGGTAGATGGGACAAGAGCAATGCAATAACTTGAAGGAAAATGTGTTACATATAAACCAGACTTTGATAACCACGCCAATTAAACGAATTACTGTACAGTTGTTTCAAGAAAAGAAAGTGCCCAAAAATCAAAACCGAAACAAAGAGTTCATCAATTTAAAAACCATACTGAATTATATGGAAAAGCAATTCTTGTAATGGATACCCGCGGTGATGGATTAAAATATGTTTTTCGCCATGAGGCATCCCAGTTCCAGCCTGCACTGTCTTCTGTAGATAACATAAACTCTTTCACAAAATATGATTTACTAGACTATATTCTTGACTATATACCGAGCATTTCATCAAACAATCTTGAAGAATTGTGTGCTCCTAGCGTTTACACTTTCATATTTTTGGATGGTGGAGCTCTTATTCACAGTCTGTCTGGTGCATCAATAAAAGGAAAAAAAAAACCTTTAATCAGTATTTTAAGACAATATTTTGCCCAATAATCATGCACGATCTCAGACAAGACGACAGATTGAACATTTTATGGAATCAATATCACAGAATATCTATAAAAGCAACAACAAGGATGAAAAGAGACACAGGAACAAGACAGCGTGTTACTGTCCCTGCAAAGATTCCACAAGATTGGCGCACATTTTTGAGGAACATTGACAACAAACAATATTTGTTTGAATTATTGTCAAAAGCTTTAGCGGAAGAAATATTCCCAGGTGACTAGAATGTTAACATCACTGTAGGGGAAAACGTTCTTCAGGTTGAAATAGCTCAAAATGTGGGAAACTGCAATCATGAAGAAGAAGACACCCGTGGATTGATCCATGTTCTCCATGCACTCCAGACTACTTCAATCGGAATGTTTCAAACTGGCGACACTGATATTGTTGTCATTCTACTTACAAATTTCCATCACATCATCATATTAAGCCCTGGAACATTTGGATTTATTTCACCTTAAACAAATCAAAGAGATTAATATCTTTAAACTTTCTTGCTGGAAAATCATTTCAGAAGTTCCTTTCCTTTTAGATTAATTTTCTGCTATCACTATGAATTAATTTACAGTATCTCCAAGGCTTCAGGAGGTCGTGTCGAACTTTTTCTGCAGACTTTACTCAAATAATTGTTTAGAAATGACAGATGTAAATCTTACCCGAATGACAATTTTCTCCGAAAATACAGGAGATGTAGAAAGAATTCCACCAACAAGTTATGCTTTGCATCTCCATGTGAAATTAAGTGTTTTTCGGGCTAGTAGTTGGTCTTGTGCAAATACTAGCATGATACCCGCCAAGAATACAACTAACCATGGATGGAAAGATTTTAACTCCTATCTGGACAACACTTCCACTTGCAAAGCTCAAGTAAAATGCAGTTGTAAAAATCGCTGCAATCCTACAAAGCAACGTTGTAAATGTATGAAGTAAAAATAACCCGCTCTGCAAATATCAATGCAATAAGTAGAGAAACAATTTGTAGTGGTCAATGACATGTTCTTCTGTAATCTCTATTATCTGGACGAGTTTGATAATTTTTTTGATTTACGAAAATCGAGCAGTTTAGTCTGTTTATTATCTGATTACAATTAATTGGCTATCGGGTAAAACATTAAGAATGTTTAGAATAATTTCAAGCATAACTGGAGATCTTAGACTAAGGTTTTGTCTAAAGCACGATTTGCAGTTATACATGTACCTTGTACCTGACGTTTTAGTTTAACCGCATGGCGGCTATTTTGTTTTAAAATTGTAGTTTTTCTAACGTTATTTGTTTAAAGATGTAATTGGAATTTCAGAAACAAAAGTACATATGTAAGATATAATATTATGTTAAGGCGAAAAGTGTTAAAAGCTATATTTTGATCGCAGCCATCATGGTTCTTTTAATTGACCCTGTAAATCTTCATTTTTTTTTTTTAATCATCAACAACCATGTATTTTACATTAATATTGCATTTTTTTAAACAATTATGTATAACGTTAGAAACCTTTGTATAAGAACAGTATTTATCAAGTTCTTGATTTCGGTTGTTTTCTTATCCAATGTCGAGGTAGTCAGAATGTATCCATATTTAATTTGCTGTAAAAAAATGTGTACTTTTTTTCTTAAACGAAACATATCAAAGAAACTCATCCTAAACTTACTTTTGCAACTGACTGTATATCGGAGTCACCAAAACATTGATGGTAGATTTACTTATACAGGAGTCATGCAAGTGAGTACTCACTCATGAACTACTGTTATGTAAGCTCAGAAACATATTTACTAATAAATGTGTAGTAAGTAGGTACGTAGTTAAATGATAAAATATGGTATTTCAAGATACAAAGTATTCGATCCTTAGTTGTAATAGGTTTCACAAAAGACAAACAGAATTATAACCTCGACAGAGGTCACTTCAGTCTTTAATCACTTGCGACATGATACTTGGATTCACACTGCCAATAATAATGAAATATATGTTAGTTTATACTAGCGTCCAACTTTAATATAATTAAGTGTCTATTCCTAACCTGTTGAAATTATTTCTTCTTCGTTTATCTATAAAAATGATCCGTTTTACTTCGTAATTATTGTACAAGTCGTATTTATAACCGAGGATACAAAGTATCACTGTTAACAATGGCATTGTTATCAAAATATAATTAATTATATGGAAATGAAAAGCAAGGGTCACTGCCAGAAAAAAAAAACTTCGCCCACATAAAGTTTGATGTATAGATGGTTAAATAACACAGGTATGTGACTTTCAAAAAGAACTGAATTTGACTTTAATAGCTGCCAATGTCGATTCGCTTTGTTAAAAGTCCAATTTATGTATAGTTCCGAACAAGGCACACGTATACGTGGCCTGTCGTTATGATATCAATTGGAGTCAGGCTGTGATGGTTATGAAAGTTTAAATATCGTTATGGGTACTGATTTTTTTCACTTGCAATAATTGGGAATAACATTTAGACTCCAAATAATACTTGCATTGTATTTATATTGAAATAACTCATCGGTGGTGCCATTAATTTTCAGGGGAGGGACGTGCTAATGTGTTTTATTCCCCCACCCTGCGAGATATTTGTCGATTCTGAACATTATATCACAATTCTTTTAAATATAGATAGGAAAATATGTGTTTTGTAGGACTTAATAATTGACTTAATTCTTAGTTATGTAACTTAAGACTGTAAAACTTTTATTGCTTCCTTTACATGAGGAACGTTTGACATAGACTTGCACGTGCACATATATGCATTTGTCACATGGTTTCAATCCTAATTTGTGTCCTTTAGCGAGAGACGATAGGGTGGAAGAGCATACACAAATGCAACATACCCTTGAAAGGCGTCTCTTAGCAGAGGAAACCCAATCATTATGATGGTTAAAACGTATTTTAAGAGCCAACTTAAACTATTTTACAAGGAAATTGGGGAAGTGAAAAATATAATGATATATACGTGTTTTCTCCAATAAAATCAAGTGAGAGCATCCTGTGACAATTTAGAATTTGTGCTGCTGTTATTTCACGCTAGTCATTTCTCTGGTGCAGACAGAATACGCTCACCGTGACATTTGTATTAATCCTTCACTCTTCTGATAAAGGTAAAAGTCTTCCTCCAAGGTACTTTACTTTTATGACATTTAAGCAGACAGTTTGCCAAGTTATAAGTAGAGTCATCAGTCTTTTCCTGTGCGTTATCATCTCATTGAAAGAATAACATACTTTGAGAAGGGATGAACTTAAAATACTTTAATGCCGAAAGGTTAAGTCAAGTTTAGTTATGTCATCAGGAAATAAACCCCTCTCTTTCACTCATTTAACCAACAAATATTTGATTTCACCTGAGACTGTGAGACTTTGCTTGTTTCAAAGAGTCAAGTGTTATGAAGTTCTTGACATATACAATTTTAAAATCCAAGGAAACTTCTATGAAAATATATTAAAAAGGCTGATACATTGCCAAGATGAAAATAGTTTTTAAACAGAGAGTACATTCAGGTTGTGAAATTTCTTAAATTTATTAAACGAAACACGTTTCTTGTTGTGTGTTATAATTCAAAACATTACACGGGGAACAACAGTACGGGGACCACATTGTATCTATGTGTGACTTCATACTATAAAACCTTCGTTGTCATTTCAACAACTAACAACTACAAGAAGCTTCTACTTATGTCTGACTTGATACTGTAAAACTTATGGTGTCGTTTGAATGTTATACCCATAATATAACAACTATAGGAAGCATAAACTATAGGATTTCAGTGTGTGACCGTACACTGTACAACTTATTGTTACTTGAATAGTTTAACAATAATGTTACGATTTCTAATGCGTAACTCAATAGTAATACACTTATTGATACTATTATTGTGATTTGTTCCACAAACAATTAAATTGTGTAGTTGTATATTTTATGTTTGTATGTGTATCTTTGTTTCAGTCTGTTTACGCGATAACTTGAGCAATTTTGCTGATAATATATACCAAGTATAAAATGTTTGCTATTCAAATACAGAAATATTTGTGAACAATTGACAGTTATGGCCCTTATTACGTTTTTTGCTATATGTTCTCTTTTAATTTTGCAAAACACGTTGTGATCATTCCTTTAAAGTCAAGAGGCTCTTCCAGTGACTATTTTAAATCAGCTTTCACAATTGTTTTAATAATCAATTTAAATACAGAGTTACGGCCCGCTAAGTATGTTGCTATATGTCTTTGTTTATTTTGTGCAAACACGCTGTAGTCAGAGATAAAAATCTTAAATCTTGCACAGAGGCTTTACTCGTATTTCCCTTGAAGCTGTAATAGTTTTTTTTGAAAAATACATTTTGTATGTGTGTTATGTCCCTTTTATGATTTTCACGTACATTATTTACGCAGTGGGTGCATCGTTGGGAGTAAGACCATAACATGTTGCACACAAGATCATCAAGAGACATTCTAAAGTATTTTGTTATTTTTTTAAAAAATATGTTTACAGAGTTATGGCCCTTGAGTTATTTGCTATATGTTCCTTGTTTCTTGTGTCTGATGATTGTGGTTGTACTCTCAACGAGTACTAATTTGTCTAGTTTATAATATATACTTACAAATAAAGGAAATAAAATGCGATTCTTTGTTAAGCTAAGACAGGATACTTTGATTGGCTATTTTGTATGCCCAGCTGGCTCTGAGTAGTCTTTAATAAGACCATTGTCTAGCAATTTCTAGTTGAAGTTTTTTTTCTCAGGGTACATCTTTCGGTACTCTTTAGCAGAACTTGCCAAATATGTATTATTACTATATTTGTTATTACTTTTGTTAATTGCTCAGTCTATTAAAATGTATAACATGAGGATAACTTTTTGCGTGTCCATATATTTGCCTTATCGTCTTTGGAATATGTCGCATCAGCTGATTTGATTGACCTTTAATAGTCATAAAACAGGAGTCTTTAAAATCACCATGGACAAAAACAATTGCATGTACTTAGTTAAAACGGATAAATATCTCGAATAAAAACTAGTACGTCAAGGCAAACATAAATAGTTGAAAAAGAGAGAGCAAAAGACTCTGAGACAGGTCATTTAGGTAAGAAAGGTTTGAAAGAAGCATCAGTCATCCGCAGATATTCTGCAGAGGTAGTTTCGGGACCTGTGCCGAATATCTGCTGATGACTGATGCTTTTTTCAAACCTTTCTTACTCCGTTTAGGGGTCCCTATTCAAGCACATTAAAACCCAGAAGTGAGGACAATGGCCTCGTTGGCCTATAGATTAATACGATCTTTTTAGAATGCACACGATAACACCCTAGGCAACACTAAATAACCGACTCAAAATAAAAGGCAATAATTCAATCACTGTCTGTATTCTCATGCTGATTATCGTGTACATTTTTGACAAAAACAAAGAATTTATAAAAACAAAGCAACACAGAAAGAAACAATTAAGAATGAACAAGAACACATTAAAAGACCGCAAACAAAATCAAACGAGCCATGAAAAAATTGCAAGCAAATCAAAGGTTTCTAACCTACATAATAAACTATGAAACGGAATAACTAAACAAAAAACTGTTTGAGAAGTTTGCATTATTTCCTTTAGGAAATAACAATCTGTTAGATGATGTGCAGTAAAACATGTCCAGTCATTCATGTAAACATTAGATGGAATGTGTTCTTTGAAAAACATACGATACTTTTTATTCCAGATGAGTTTGAGTCATATAGTGTGTACAGTTTATAGTGAGACCATTATTTCATAAGGCCATCTTGTTTCCCAACGTAAAGTTCTTGCAGAAACCGGACTAAGAAATAGGTTTGTTAAAACAAAACTCTGTTATATAACAATAAAACGAGTAAGAAAACAATATTATAGACTTTCTTAACGTGGTCTATTAACCCGTTTACCGATCATATTAACTACAAAAACACATTAGCCATGTCTACACAGCTAAATAATTGGTAATCATGACAGGTTTGGATTTTAAAATGCTTTAACGTGTTTGGCATTCACCCAACCGGAAGTTAAAAATACGCTTGTGGAAAAATCCGTTAGTTTTTATGTTGAGCTAAAAGAGTCTCAAAAACGTCTGCATCTCGTTCCTAAGATAAATAATATGATTTCACCACGCGATCCGAATGCGTAATATCTATACGAATAAAACATACATAACTCATACATAGCTAATATATTTTATAAGGTGACCTCAAGAGATATACGTTCAATGACGATTCATGCATGGCGTCATATATTTTTAGTGAGACATTCCTCTAGAGAATGACTTATAATGACGGATTAAGGTGTGCTAAATATATATAAAATCAGGTATTTATATCTGTAAAAATCAAATCAAGTCCGGTGTTTGAAAACTGGTAACTTGCGATAATTATCACTCTGCGAACAATGATATTAATCATCAATTATCTTTATGTCAATAAAAAAAATAAAGCCAGATAGCAATATTAACTAAGTCAGTTGGTAAAACTAACTGCGTTAACGTTGCTAGTGGGCGCGTTGGGTGAATATCTTTTGAATTTCCTAGGCATACATCATTTCTAGTATAAAGTTCACCTCATAAAATAACATATGAATGAAGTAACTGTAATTTGTTTACTGTTAGTACTAGCGCGTTAAAAGTATGTTTTCTCTCTTAAATAATTTGAATTTTTTAGGCGGCGTCCATGAGTTTTTCATCACTTTTCGATCAAAGTAAGCAATGGTGCGAAAGATACTTCGCTCTTTTAGGGTGAATATTACGTTAGTAAAATGTCAAATTATCACCATGAGCACATGTCCATGCAGCTGTTACCTCCACTCGTGAACTCCAGTACCAGATGTTTTAATTCAAGAAATTACTATCCTACTTGTGAATACCCAGATGATTTCAGTCCCAGTGGACATCATTCATAGACTGTTTATAAAACTTCCACATTTTAACAAACCTTATATACATAAATCTTTTAGTGAAGACCCAGCTATTCACAGGCTCAGTGGGACCAAGTGATCACCAATAAGTAAAGTTTAAAACCAAAAAGAACCTCTACTCTGAACTATGTTTACCGCTAAAACATCTACAAACTACACTATCCAAGACTAAAAAATACCCAATAGATAGTGCAACCTACATTGACTTAAACTCCATAATCTTGTACCTCGCCCTCAAATGACGTGAGCATCACTATGAATCTGAATATTATCAATTAGATATTAATATCTAAAAGATAAGTTGTGCTTTCTTGTAATATTAGTTTTTTTATCATGTATTAGTACACTTTTTAGTATCATGCGTATATTGCTGTTTTGTTACGATTCTAAATGATCAATTATATCAGGATTTAACAGGTTCAAACAAAAAGGTATAAGGCAACAATTTAAACTGACTTACTTTTATTCAAATATTTTGGTTCCCAACAATGTCAACCTATGATTAATTATAATTGCTTCATAAATTAAGTTAAAGCTTTGTATTTAATTTGATTTGTTTCTTTCTTTATGTGGTAGTTCGTTTGTTGCTTTGACGGAGTTTTACTATGTGTCTTACCATATCTTGATGGATAAAAACCTCTCTTCATTTTGCTCACATATTATTTGGTTTTCAGGGTCAACAGACTTTGTTCATGGAGAAAAAAGCATGATATAAGTGATTTGGAATATTTTGTATTTCATTTGCCCAATTGAATGAATCACTTGCTTTTAGTAATGGATTACAAAACCAATTAGCTGCAAAAATATGAATTTGTAATAATCAATGATAGGCCTCTATCGTTCAGTATTTTCATGCTAACGCACTTATATGTCTATAGATAGCCATTTAGGACATGGATGATCGGTTTTTGTTTTTTCTAACAAAAACAGTGTCTGTAGTTACGACAAGAGAGAGGGATGCCCTCTCTCTTGTCGTAACTACAGACACTGTTTTTGCTGTTTGAAAGTATGCTTTTTTTCTCAAACCTTGCACTTTAATTGTTTCAAATTGCCAATTAGATAGCCATTTCCTGCGTCAATGTTCAGAAATGGTAGTATTTCCCTAATGCTTAAGTCCGTATCTCACCCTTTCAATAATGAAATCTAATTTGACTCAACACTCACAAAATCTCTAAATTCGTAGATTGGTCTCACTGCGATTTTACCATCACAAATATTGAAAAAGTGGCAATGAAAAACTCAAAATCTCTACACAAAATATAAGTTTAAAAGTTGTCAACACCTGGTACTTTCTCTAAGAATTTACTATTTGTATTACCCCCCCCCCTCCCCACTCCCTCCAACTCCTGCAAAGTCTTCACGCAAATGATTTTCTCATAAAGGAAAAATCCCTTCAGAACCCAGGCGCTTACCCCCATTCGTCAATCTGGTCGTTATGCTACCTCACACTGCAATTTTATTCTCACAAATATTCAAAAGTGGCAGTGATAACAAAACACAAACATTAGTTAAAAAGTTCAAAAACCTTCCATTTTATAAAGTTCTATACGTGGGTGTGTCGTAAATAGTATCTTCCGAGCAAAAATGTTCATTCAAAATCAATCTGCTTATCAAATGTAATAATGTCTTGTGCTTCCGTTTTAAATTGGGAGTCTCGATTGGGATGTACATTTCCAAGTGAATACTTTCATACAAATATCAATTCAGAATTTGTATAACCACCAGTATAACTGTTAACTGCAGATACCCCCAAAGACACCTGCTTAGCTATTTAGATACCCTTTATATTTTTTGAAATCGTGCTTTTTGCAGTGGCGCTTGGCAATTATTATCAAGAAATTATCAAATAACCCCTAGACGTACAAACCTACCTACGTCCTGAAGGCATTTATGACATAAGATTCAGACTAGTATAGTTATAATATAGTATGTGGACATTGCTTTAAAGGAGACATTTCGTATTGGGATAAGCCTGAAAAGGGATATTTTAAAGGCATCTGATGTCCATCCAATCTCATAACATGAAAAGCCGCTCGTGATTTTCTGTATCATTCTCGGAAATATTTACAAAAAATAGTATTTTGGACAGTTCGTGACATAAGACTGTTGTTAAAGCATTATGCCCAAAGCTGCATTTGCTGAGTTTGGAGTCGCAATAAATAACTGCTTTGACCTCAATGTGACCATGAATTAACTCTAGAAGTATACATGTCCAGTACAAGATCACTTTGACAACGACGGAATGTGAACTGATAGAAAGAAATACCAATCAAACATGCCTTCCCAATCAAAGCATTTGAATATAGGCAAACATTGACAGCGTGTGAGCTTAACAAGAGGGGAAGTCACCGCCGATCATCGTGGGCCAAATACGTTCATTGAGACAACTTGTGGAAGGTAAGGGTAGATAGTCAAGGCTCTGGCTACAGGTCTCGTGGGATTGGTTTTCAATTGAAATTACAGAAAAATAGCCGCTGTATCTATATTTTTCTTTAGAAACATAGGGTTGTTGAGATTCAAATGGAAGTTTTGAACATGATGAACGTAATGAAACATATGGGAAAATTAAGCGGTATTCAAATAGTCAAAACAATCACCTTCAAAGTATAAAGAAATAAATCTCGCTACCCAGCTCATTATCGTTAATCAAGTTTATCTTTCTTGTCTGAATACCGCTTGACAATAAAATGTAAATAAATCGATTCCTTTCAATGGGACCAACATTTTGAGCTTCATAGCTTTTGAATATATTTGTGGATAATTTTAGCCCAAATATAAGGTACAATGATCCAATTGTAATATATTGCGGAAATGATTATATAGGTTTATTTGGTGTCTTATGCGTATGTCGTCCGTACACGAACAACTTCTAGTCTGAACACAGTAAATCCCGTAAGATGTTTAAACCGGTGCCCATTTTAACGTCGATAACAGCATGGTTTACATAATAACATCGATGACACTATTGACCACTGTCAAAGTTTGTGATGTTTTAAGAGCATAATTGAATACGACAGTAATGACTACATGAAATACTAATCATCTTTTATCAGCTGTCAATTATGCTATATGTTATAAAAGGGTAACCAGACTTGTGCGACATTCAATATGTATAAGTCAAGCTATTGGATTCATGTGGTGTATTTGTCGCTTCCGGGGCAGTGGATACAACTGTGCATTAGATGTAACTATTATATTAACATGTTAACATCTCGAGAACGTTTTGAAGAAAATACATAATGTCAAACAAAGATAATACAATTTAAACGTTTATATTATATTATATTATATTATACGTTTATATATTATCGAGGCCAAAAATTGATCCATACTATGTTCTTCATTTCTTTTACATACAGTGGGTCCAATTAATCCAGGATCTTACTAGTAGCTAGCAGCATCCCCGTACTTACTAATATTTCTAGTAGATGGCTAGATGTCCAAGTATTTCACGCAATATTCCTAAAGTGTTCGCTTATTATTAC
>JAUUEB010481075.1:0-19382 GCA_032362205.1 Clione limacina | reverse complement strand
ATGAATGTAGTTTACAGTGAAATAGGTGTATGCATGTAGTTTACAGTGAAATAGGTGTATGAATGTAGTTTACAGTGCAACATTTGTCAACTGTTAAGTCCCTTTTAAGTCAAAAACTAATCAAGTCTTACTTGATCACCAAATTTCAAATCACCAGTTTTGGGGGGAAATAAATATATTCAGTCATATAACAAAACAATTAAACTATATCCACATTTTTTCCAACCAAACAGGGTATATGCATTGCCATACCAGGCAGTACTATTCAAGAACTTGGCGTCCGTGTCCATGAACGCATTGCCCGTGTGGCTTTCATCTTTACAGCACGGGCATTTGGTTATCTAGTGGGCTCAGTGATGGGTGGCGTACTGTTCGACCTGTTTGACCAACAAATCATGCTCTTCTACACCCTGGCAGCTGCAGCTGTGGCCACTGTGGCCGTCCCTTGGTGTGATGCCCTCTTTCTGCTCTCACTTATGATTGGTGTCCATGGTGTGGCCATAGGAGTCATTGACAGTGGTCAGTTTATTTATTTTATTATTTACAATTTGTTACTTTCCTGAATTATTATTATTTCTCAAATAAATTGTGTCACCAGACTCTGTTACTCTGGATTATCAGTACACTTTTTTAATTTCTCAAACATTGTGACAATGCATTGTGCCTCTGTATTTCTTACATAAATTGAGGGCTAAAGGATAACAAACCTGAAATTCATTTTAAAGCTTTATTTTAAGGCCCTTTTTTATTCTCCTATTTTATTGGTGTTAAATTATACCAGCGGTAGAGATTATAAATAGCTCTATGGTTTAATGTCTATTATTATCATAGAAACTCTTATGTTTAAAGTGCTAACCAAGCTTTGGAAATTAATCAAATACTTCAACATGCGCTTTATGTTAACCCATAGATCTTTTTCAGGTAGCCTTTCGTACATGCACAGCCAAACATGAGTCAATTTGTAATCTAAAGTGCTTTAATTGTTTAAAAATATCCATAGTGATTAGAGGTTTATTAAGAATAGTAGTAGTGAAGTAGTATTATTTTTGATGACTTTAATTTTTTTTTCTCATTTCAGGGGGTAATGTGTTCTGCATCAAAATCTGGGGTAAACGTAGTCCAGCTTACATGCAGGTTCTACACTTTGCCTTTGGTTTGGGTGCATTTCTGGCTCCTCTCTTGGTCCGACCATTTGTGAATGATCAAATGCTGACTATCTCAAACAGCTCCATCCGCAGCAGTCACCCTGTCAACCCTGCTCTCACAGCTTGGTTACCCCACATCTCTACAGATGGGAAAGCCCCAGGTGGTGATCTTGGACATCTTAGTAAGAGAGCTGTGCTTGACGGAGATGTTAAGCAATTGTTATTTGATGATTTTTATTCATTTAAAGACCATTTGGAAAAGAGGGATGTTGGTCAAAATGAATCACTGTCAGATACACCAGCACAGTCAAATTCATTCTCATCAGACCTGTCCTTAAACGCTACCGTCATGATGAATGAAACCACAGTGCAAACCACACCTACCACTCTTGCTCCTCCATTGCCAAAAAAGCCATCTGTTATAAATGGAGAGCATTTAAAGAAGGATAGTGCTGACGGCTCAAAGGAAAATTCAAAACTTCAAAAGCTCAAAGACAATCCTATTATTTTACCCCCAAAAGAAGATCCAACACCAATAACTCTGACGACATCTGCAGGTAATATTACCTCTGTAAATGATACAGAGGAAGCAGCTAACTCCTTGAATGTTACAGCAGGCAAAAGGCTGGACAATGGACAATCAGACAATTATTCAAGCACATCAAATGAATTACCAACAACTGTTGCCATTCCGCCTTCTACCACAACAACTCTTGTTCCAACAACAACAAAAATAACAACTCCAATACCAACAACAAGAATAGTTACAACTCCCATACCAACTACTACTACTACTTCTACTACTAGTACAACAACAACAACAACAACTAGCACTACATCTACCTCAGAAAAGGCAGCCTCTCTCACAACGACTACTGCAAGCACCACTAGCACACCTTTATCTTCTGATGGTGGGCAACCTAAAGCTATTGATTCTGATTTCAACATGACAACCAATGCTACATCTAATCTTAGGCCAGACTTTGCCTCTGACATGATACAAGCAATCCTGGACACCATCAGAAACATGTCAAGAATTCAGTTTGCTTATCTTATTCTAGGACTGTTGTTATTGATGAATGCAGGAATCTTCTTGTTTTTGTACTGCAAGGATAAGTTCAATACAACTCCTCTTTATATAAGAACACATGAAGACCTAACTAGACCACCAGACTCCAAATCTTTTGTGTGTTCTCTCTTGAGTCTTCTGTTCTTTTTCTTTTTTGTGTATGTGGGTATGGAAGTTACCTTTGGGGCTCTTATTACTAAATTTGCTCATGCATACCCTCATGCTATGTGGACAAATGCTGAAGCTGTAATGTTAGATGCAGTATTCTGGGGGTCAATAGCAGCTGGTAGAGGTGTTTCTATATTCCTAGCCCATTGCTTCAAACCACCGTGCATGATGGTACTCAATCTTATACTCACACTTGCAGGTAGTTGTATTCTTAGTTTTGGTATATTTTCCACTCCCCTGTTACTGTGGGTTGGAACTGCTGTCCTTGGTGTAGGTATGTCCTCCATTTTCCCCACCATCATTTCATGGGCCAATTCTTATTACCCTCTGTCTGGTAAAGCTACAGCTGTGTTTGTAGCTGGGTCTGCTGTAGGTGAAATGATTGTCCCGTGGCTGACGAGTTACCTGTATGATTCAGTCATGCAAATGGCTCTCATGTATATGACCTTGACCTTGTCCGTGCTCCTAACCCTTTTGTTTCTGGCACTTCAAACGATTGCTTCTTGCAAAAAGCGCACCGTACCTCAACGCTCACACTCTGGTTTTGTCAGGCTACAAGATTCCGAGGACATGGCAGATGCTCTTGACATGGATATGATTGAAAGACCAAGCCCAGCAGTCCGTCTTAGGCGACACAGGGAAGAAGATAACCACAATGATAATCATTCCAAGTCCAATGGTGCTGACGTGCATGATGTGACAGAATTCTCAAAGCTTGTTGACCTCAGTGATTAGAACCATGAGTGCCCGTGTAAAACTTGTTCTCATTTAACTGAGAAATGTTTAATGGGGATAAGATAATGTGTCAGATGTTTTCCTAATCTCTTCAGAAAACATACAGTAATAAAACTATTCTTTTGACTCAATACAGATGGTATTGAAGATTAGTCTTTTTCTTCAGGTTTTGACAATCCATTTCCTAGACTCTATTTATAGGGGGAAAAGAGTTACTCTATGAGTAGGCTTTATGCCAATCGATCTTTTTCATGAAATCCCCTTTATTATGCTTACTTACTTGTAGTCTGGTAAACAATGAATGTGATAATACACATGTTTACCTATACTTCTATCATTAATATCAACTACTATGAGGTTTCTCAGAAGTTGTTTATTTGCCAATATATTGTAAACCGTTGACTTGTTTAGATAGTCCCACTATCTTGTGAAAGATATAGAAGCACTCACAGCTTAGTTTTACGTATAGGATCTTTTGTTGGACTGGAGAAGTTATATGACCACTAGACTTTTGACAGTCACAAGACAGGTTAAACAGACCATTTTGGGACTGAGGTGAATTTAAATAAACAACTATTAGTAGTCATGGCAAAACCTGATTGCTTTTTCCTCTAGTTAAGAGGGCTTTGGTAATGAGGATTGTCTCTGAAACCTCATTTCTTAATCAAGTACTTTTTCAGTGCAGGATGGCGACTTGGTCATTGTCTAACAAATGGAGATGATGACACATAGGATACAATTCGAGTGATAGGGAACCCCCTTCTTTAGAGTCCTCTCTGTTTCTTCCTCATATGTTTCTTTACAATTCCAGCTAAAGTCGTCCTAAACCTCACAAAACTGGTCTTTGATGTGCAATAAATGGTTTTGAAGGGCTTCATTAGAAAGCAAACGACAGCTTTCCGACTGGTGCATGCAGCCTGGTTGACACAGGGCAGAGTGATGTACCTTTGCAATTGGAAGAAGAGTGGTCTTCTGTAGCAGTGCACGGTTTAGGTCTGCAACATCTGGTTTTGTGCGCTGTAGGTACAGGTGAATTCACTTATAACAAAATTGCTTATAACATCAAATCAGTTATGACATAAAAAGTAAAATTACCTTAATATATCACTCTTTGTATCATTAAAATATATCTCTTACGTCAAAATATGAATTCAAATAAGTCACATTTAAAGAAATAAAATCAATGAAACATTTGATCATTGAAAATGTAAAATGATGCAAACTTGATCAAAATCAAGAAAATGAAATCAGTTTGATTATTATTTAGTTATTTAATCACGACAGCACTGTAAACAGATGGGCTTATGACGGAAAAGTAGCATTCTGAAGTGATAGGTTTGTGTCTAGAAAAAAATTCGAGCAAGTGCCAATATTTCATTTTTTTTCTTTTGGGGTTGTTGATTTTGTTGTTACTTTCATATTACAAAATTATATATAACAAAAGTTCTTTGTTCCTAGCATTTCTTTATAAGTGAATTCACCTGTAGGACTTGAAAATGATGGCACATATGAGATATAGTCACCTGTAGTCAACCGTTGTGAGAGCAACTGTTTTTTAAAATGTTCCACAGCTTGTTGTAACTTCATCTACTAACGATCAAAACTTGTGATCAATTTCACATGCAGAGAATGTGTTAAAATGTTAGATAACCAGGTTTACTTTGTTAGTGTGTGCTTATCATTCCAGTTGCTTGTGTTCAGTTTTGCAAGGTTGAAGTTTGTGATCTTTGATATTTTGGAGATGGAGCTAAGGACTGGCACTGGCAGTAGTTCAATATTCTCACATAAACACTGATATATTTGATCTCAGCATGTAATGGTCAGTGATCTCAGCATGTGATGGTCAAGTGATCTCAGAAGTGATGGTCAAGTGATCTCAGCTGGCTTAAAATAACGCTTTTTGGTAAAAAATATGTCAAAATTGATAGCATGCAATGTGGGAATAGTCTTTGGTGATTTAGGTTTTAACCAATGAATCAAAACTGTTTGTTTGTGCCAGCAACTGTGCAATGTTACAAATACTCACTGTCAAATCACTTGGTTAAATACTCATGTAATTTATGATAAGGATAGAAATGAAAATAACTCTTGTTTATTTATGATTTGTTTTTCTTAACTTTGACAACCTGAGGCATCTGTGAATCAGGACCAATTAAATTATAGGAACCTGAATATGAACAATCAATGGGAGATAGTTTTGATCTGTATTTTAAATGCAAATTATCGTGTGTTCATGTCATTGTTTTGAGATTGTGATTTGTGACTTGTACTGGTTTATTTAGTCATCCATCTAAATTGTATCTAAATATAGATATAGGAAGTTTGTATCAATCAAAGAAAAAAGTTCAGTTCAGACAGATCTTCTCTATTCCAGTTTTCTTTCACTATTTTTATGGGGTGGGGTATAGTGTCTGTGAAACAGTTCTAGTGCCAATTTCCCTTTTTCATGAATATGAATTCCTATTTTTATTATGTAAAATATCCACCATATCTATAAGTTTTGAAGACTGCTTTTAAACAGGCAAAAGTTTACTTTTTATGTGAATATATTTGTATTCTGTTTACATTTTCCTACAGTAGTCCCTGCATACTTTCCTGGCCAATGTCATCCCTGTCTGGTTTAAAATCTTGTTCATATATGATATGCTTCTCCATGTCAGTGTGATCTCAACCCTTGTCTTCTCATAGTGACAAACCCTTGTCTTCTCATAGTGACAAACCCTTGTCTTCTCATAGTGACAAACCCTTGTCTTCTCATAGTGACAAATCCTTGTCTTCTCATAGTGACAAACCCTTGTCTTCTCATAGTGACAAACCCTTGTCTTAGATTGGTAAATGGCACAATGTGGCACACTTTTCAGTTGTTCACTATTGTTACTACAGATTAAGAAGAATGCATATATATTGGTTTGAAATTATGCTTTTGTCTAGAGAAAAAATTCAGACAGCGTATAGCCTTATCCAAAATTAAAAAAGTGTTTGTTAGTGAATTGATAATTTGGTTGCCTTTAAATGATACCATACATTTTTTCCAAACCAAATTATTTTAAGTAGAATGAAATGGTGTTTCCCAAAAATAGTTTGTTATCCGTTGACTGTACTTACAATAGTATCATTACGCAAATCACCATTGACACAATAAGAGGCAAGTGGCAATATTAGATTCACCATTATATGTGAATGCAAAGTGTTGCTAAATAGATGTGTTTTACATATAAAGTTTGTGTTTATTTTGTATCAAACTTTGTCTTAAGAATGTTGTGCTGTGATCTTAGAAATATATAAAAATCATCAACTTTGTAATTTTGTGATGACTTGATTGTCAGAGGACTTGAAAACTATTTCTGTGATTTTGCTAGCAACTCTACAGAAAAAAATGAAACATGTCTAATGTTTGTAAGGATCCTGCCATACATAAAGATGTGTGCTCTCAACTCCACCGTTTTGTATTGTATATGATTATGTATAACTCATACTGTGGTTAATACGAAGGAGACACTTTTGATAAATTATTTTTTTCTGATATTTCTACAAGTAGTTATTTATTTAGCGTTGCCTCTCTCAGAAATTATTTTTTAACCCTAGAAACACCAATCCTAAAATAATTATCGAAACGCCATTTTGGCTCAAAATAAAAAATAGCAATAGGGGGGAATTACTGCTCCCCCTCTTTGAACTTTTCTAGGGTTAAGCAATCTGCTAGTTGAAATAATTTATCTTGGAAACAGTATTAAGATTTATTTTAGCTCAACTAATTTGAATAGTTTCATATATTTTATTTTATAAGTCTTTTTGATAACAAAAAATGTGATTATTTTTAAAGAATATCGGAAATTGTTAAAAATGTTGATAAGTTTTCATTGACCTGTTAATGATATGATTTGATGTTACATTCCTCATTGTGATCAAAGGAGATAGAACTTGATAGATTGTGAGAGTGTAATCCTTCAAAGCTATGAGCTATTTTTCTGCAGTTTGACTATTCTCACCCGTGGTATTTGAGTGCCATGTCTCAGGTTTTAATGAAGATAGTGCATACAATAAAAGCTAAACATTAGGTAAAAGATTTAGAAAAATGAAAAAAAACTTCATTAATTGGTATTAACACCTTGAAGGGTTTCGTATGAACACAGAACAGAGTTGAAATCATGTTTGTGATATAGAATGTAAGTAAAACTACCTCATATAAAATACATATGGAATTTGGATAAATTCATACTTTACAAAAAAAAAAAACACACAGTTTAAGGATTTATGATGTTCCACTTTTGTCAAGATTCTGCTCCTACTACCTTACTGATTTCTTGCACAAATTTTTTTTTAATACTTCTGTCAAAAGAAACCCAAACTTTTCATATTTTCATTTAATTCTAATATTGTCTTGGTTGACATAACAAAGTTCTGTAGTAATTCAATGTGAATATACCTCTGTGCTTTCAGTGGACATAATATGTGTTGATTCTTCTTGCTTTACTTTACTTATCCTTCTGTGATTAGAAAGATCTGTTCTTTTTATTGAAATGTACAAACCATCTGATATTTATGATTTTTGTTAAGATGAGAAAAAAAGAATTATTATGTGGTCACAAGTATTTACCCTTCAATTTCATACTTTTTTTTATTTTAAGTTTTAGTTGGTTTCATAATTAATCATTTTTATTTTCATTAATTATTTTCATTTAAGGTTCATATGTCTCCAATTTCCTCATATTTCATCTTTGACTTTATGTTCATCTTATGTTTTTACTTGTTTTAACCATGATAAGTTTCACATGAGATGGTTAAAGTAGCTAATGTTTATTTCTTTTGTCCAATGTTTTTTTTGTTTATTGGTACAAATAATCAGAATTTATCCCTATTTGATCTTGAATTTTGTTCACCTTGCATCAGTGTTGACTTAAGGTTGTGCCAATGATTGAATATTATTTCATTTTGAAAGATTATTCTCGTCATGTTATTTAAAAGTTGTTAAAAACAATCTTAACTAAGCTTTGAATGTTGAAAAGGGTTCAACAAATCAAATAATGGTAAATTGGCTCAGATGTTGCTTTGACATTTTTACATGCTTCCTCGCATAGGATGCAAGGTATAGTGCACTTCACACACTAAAGCATAGAGTATAATGATGTTGTGCATACCAGTGTGAATCCCTTAATGCCAGACAAGACTGCTTTAAATTACCAATTTTAAAAAGTCTTAGTTATGACCTGACTGGGATTTGAAATTTGAAGATTCCGCTTCCATGGGCTGATTCCTTAACCATGGAGTCACTAAGGTGACAAAGCAGGGGTAGAAATATACACAAAAATAATGTAAAATTAGCCTCATTGTGCTAGAATATCTCAATATCAAATGGCAGGGTAGCCTAATAAACATCAAATCTTTATAGAGTGTGTGTGTTCCATAGTTGGAACTCAGCCAGGAAGTCTTTACTATTCATGTTTTGCAATATTGACGAATTAATATAATTTTGGCAGTCACAACTGATTATGAACTTTAACATTTTCTTAACTTTTCAAACATATCAAGAGAAACAGCTGCCCTAAAGTAAAACACTTATTGTCAATATTTGAATCTATTGTTTTTATTCTATGTGTAGTTTCTATATTTTTCTAAATTTTCATTTGTAAAAATACTTGTCCTAATATTACAGATGATATATTAATCGTGTAATTTATTTGCTGGTGTTTTACATGTAAAATATGTATTGACTTTAGTCTGCCCTGATATTCTGACTTGAGTGTATTTTATGATGGAAACTTGTATACAGTTGACTCTGCCTAACTTTACACGTCCTTGTGTTAACATTGAAATTCTTATCCTCGAGGGAATAAATAAACCATTTTAATTTTGTTGGTACACAAATAAAGATAGATTGATAATGTATTTTTATTTTGACCTATTATAGTGTCCCTGCAATTTACCCAATCCAGCTGCTTTTCTTATTGTAATACTGTGTAAATATATATATCTTTCTTGCTGCATCCTTTTCCGTCCAATGTAACTCAAACATGGTTTATTTTGCAAGGATGCTTTTAAACTCCATAAATCCTTTAGAAACATCCAGTTTGTGAAGTACATCTAGCCCAAGGCATTTTTTAGCTGACATCTAGCCCAAGGCATGTTTTAGCTGACATCTAGCCCAAGACATGTTTTAGCTGACATCTAGCCCAAGGCATGTTTTAGCTGACATCTAGCCCAAGGCATGTTTTAGCTGACATTCTTTGAAACTTATAATTATCAATAGCATAATTGGTACTGTCTGAATTTGGGTTTTGATATCTAAAGGTAAAATATTTTTATGTTTTGAAAATGTTCAAAAATGTCATCGTTTGTAAAACATTGATGTTTGCAGTATTTTGTATTCAAGGATTGTTTAGTTTGATTTCTGTCCTACATTAGAAACCAATGAGATATTTGTTTGTGTCTTCATTTAATTGCTTTTCTGCTTTTATTTTCTCTTTAATGTCTTAATAATTTGTGATGTTCTGATGGTACATCACGTTACATGATTGTCAAATGTTTTTAATGATTTTGATAAACTATCAACACAGATGAATTTAGATTATTCTGATAAACTATCAATACAGGTGAATTTAGATTATTTTGTTAACTATCAACACAGGTGAATTTAGATTATTTTGTTAAACTATCAACACAGGTGAATTTAGATTTATTTGATAAACTATCAACACAGGTGAATTTAGATTATTTTGTTAACTGTCAACACAGGTGAATTTAGATTATTTTGATAAACTATCAACACAGGTGAATTTAGATTATTTTGTTCAGCCAAAGCTATTGTTATTGTCTTTTGCACATGTTCTCCATCAGGAGTAAGGGTAATGCATTTTTAATTTGTATTAAGTTTGAAAGATTCATGTTCTTTGTTGATGTTGACGGAAAGGTTGAAGTTCCTTTTAGAGATTAATATTAATACCACCGCAGTCCACAATGTTAAATATTACCACAGAACAACTGTACTTAGTTCACACAGTATTTCAGTTTCATGTTTTATTATTGTTTTGTATAACTTGTTTTGAGAATGACAACTTTTTTAATTCCTTTCCTTGCAATGATATTGTTGACTGTAGATGAGAGATAAGAACATGGCCATTGACTTTAACAAATTCTTACTAATGTTTTGTTAAATGAAAAAGATTAACTCTCTCATATATTTTTATTAATATTTAGATATTTGTCATTAATACTAATCACAGATTGAAGTTTGGGACTTGGTAGTTGTATTTTGATTTTCAAACCTGCAACATATCAGGAAGACTTTTTTGTTCATTTTGATGCTAATAATAGATGTCCTGATACAATGGGAGAAGTTTCTCACCAAAGTTTTTTATTATTTTTCTTGCTTCAAGTGAGGTCCTTTTTGTGTTCACATTGTTTTGATAAATTGATGACTTCTGCTATTACTGCCCTTTCTAAATTAAATCTAACTAAGGCCAGTCACTGGTATACTTTATTTACCAACTAATGTTACTAAGGAAATAACTCTATTAAGCCTAGAATCATCTCCAATTAAGCATGATTCTTACAAGAATAATTATTTTGTTTGAAAACACACATAAGTTGTCTCAAGTTCAACTCAATTTTGTCATATTTTTTTTGCTCAACATGTGTCATTATGTCAGCAATAAAATGAAACTATATTTAACAATCGTCATTTTGTTGAATTTATTAGATTTAGTGCTCTCATCATCATCAAGTCCATGACTTGGCTATGCAATTGCCGATCTCCAACCGTCTTTGGCAAGCTCCCGACAGAGCCCCATGACTCTCAGCTATAAGCTAGTTCTATATTTTCGGGTGCCACTAGTGGCAGTACCAGGTTCCATCAGGGCCTGGACCCTCTCTTTAGCCAGTAATCTCAAGACCTCTCTATGGGGCCAAACCACCTCAGGTTCACATATTTCATTGTCAGTTGGGGGGGGGTCTGGCCATTGATAACGGATTATGACTTTAAACAAGGAAAACCATCAATATTTGACGAAATGATTACAGGGGAGGGGGGTCCAAAATGGGCAAAATTTTGATTATGTAATATGTGAACAGTCCCTTGCTGCAACATGATTGGTTTAACATCAGTCTGGCTCCTCAGTGTTTCAGAGGAGGGGCAATCTTTGACCAGCAGATCATGGCCACTTCAGGCGATCATTTTGGACACAGGTCCTGTTTAGAGTTCCCTCTGTATGAAGTCATATTGCACTGGATCTCTGAACTTCTCTCATTGACTCTGTATCCTAGCAATCGTTGCTGACTCTTCTACCTGCTTTGAGCATGTCACCAAGATTTCAGAACTTATCCACAATCTTGAGACTGCCTTTGGCAAGTTGCAGCTTGTCCTCACTCACTGTTACTATTGCTTTATCAAGTGAATTATCTCTGCTCCACATCATTCATGAACCTAAATCAAGAGACTTATCAAAGACAGACAACTACAGAGGAATCAGTCTCACATATATAATAGCAAAGCTACACAACTTGATCTTGATGAGAATCAGGAAGGTTTTGGAACCAAAACTGAGTATCAACCAGAACAGATTAAGACCAGGAAGGACAACAGTTGCACAGGTTCTTGCATTGAGAAGGATTATTGAGGAAGTTAGATGGCATAATATTCCAGTCATCCACACCTTCATTGATTTCAATAGACCGGAGTAAAAGAGTAATTAAAACTATGGCATTTCCCCAAACCTATTGAGAGCATTTACACAGATACCATGATAAGGTCATGACCCCAGATGGTGAAACAGAAGCGTTTAACATCCTAGCGGGAGTACTACAGGGAGACACACTGACACCAAACCTTTTCATCATGGTACTTGACTATGCTCAAAGACAGGCAATTGGGGGAAAGAGTGAACTAGGATTCACAATAACACCAAGAAAATCAAGGCTTTTACCGGCTTTGGCTATCACAGACGTGGACTTTGCAGAGGACATATGCCTGCTAAGCAATGAAATTGAGCAGGCGCAACATGGAGAGAGTGGAAACAGAGTGTGCCAAAGTAGGACTCATAACTGTGTACGTACAAGAATAGGTGACCAGCTACGAGAAGAACAGGACTTAAAGTTCAAGTAACCTTGGCTCCAGGATGAAATCAAGACAAGAAAGGCACTAGGTTGGAGAGCATTGAATGAAATAGGCAGGATCTGGAATTCAACTTTGTCAAATGATGTAAAAATTAGCTTCTTCCAAGCAACAGTTGAGTCGGTACTTCTGTGAATGGGTGCGAAGTGTAGACACTGACAACTTGTCAAGAGCAGTCCCTGAACTGCTGCTACACTAGAATGTTGAGAGCTACTTAGAACATCAAATGATAAGAGAAGAAAACAAATGAGGAGGTGTACTGTGTCTTGCCACAAATAGGGGATAAAGTGGCATCAAGGAGAATGAAACTTGCAGGCCTCTACCATAGACACCCAGAAGTATGCAGACCAAGTCCTCACCTTGGAGCCATTGCATGGGTGGCGCAACAGAGGAGCCAGAAGTCAACCTGCGTTGTAGTGCTGAAGAGGGACGCAGGGGTGGAAGAAACTGTGGAGCTGAGGCTTTGCATGGAAGCATCATTCTAGGGCCTGGCTGCAGCTGCCCTACTAAGTAATTTGGGAACTTATTCTTTGGCTGTGGACAGTTTTCTTTTGATTCCACTGCATCTAGCATGGACCAAGCATTTACAGTTGGGGCAGGAGATAAAGCTGCTGCCGACGCTTTTCTGACACACACGAGAGGGCTACTTGTTAAACTTGGTCTGTGGCCTGCTGCGTTAACACAAAAAAATAACTCAACAAATAAAGTAACAAATATTTATTAAAAACTATAGATTTATTGTCATCTCTTAAGATCAACGAAGACAGATACAGAACACAAATATTTACTACATTGAAATGACAAAATGCCAAGAAAACATGGCATTGTTAAATACTTAAAAATATAGCGACTAAAAGCATCATAAAATCAACAAAAGTAAACTTGAGAAAATGGATGGATTTCAGTTGGTAAACATCAAAAGATGCCCCAAAGTGCAATAAAATATATCATGTGTGAAGCACAGTCACAGCCCACAGTTTAAAAACACATCATCGTTGCTAAAACATTCAGTAAGTGATTGTAGTTTAAAAATATCAATCACAAAACCAACTTTATCTTCATATTCTCTATAAGGATCATCTTATAGTGTCACATTTTTTTTTAAGTGTCACATATGTCTTCTGTGCCCATCTCAAGAAGTCTGCACATGGATAAAAGTGATCCTAGTGTTTTGTGTCAAAAATTAAGTATTTAATATTGTTTGTTTGAAGAGAAGAACAGGACAACACGTCCATCTTGTCAATTTTGTGAACAAAATAAAGAGCAATAAAGAAATTGCGATACTTTCATTGAGGGTTTCATGATCAATGTATTCATGAAGTGAATTAACTTCTTGTTTTGGCACATAAATGGGGTGCTCCATTCCCCAGGCAACAATAACTATAAGGGTTTGTGATATTAAGCAATGTTGTAATAAGCGGACTATACTGTTTATCTAGACTGAGTTCTATTGATAAGTCAGCATTTTTGTGATTGATATTTTAAACAATAAATTACAATCCCTTTGTCATGATATTGTTTTGATTAAAGCACATCAATTTGACATGGACACAAATGTAAAGCAAATAATATTAAGTTGGGGCTCTGTGCTCCTATAAGAATCGAGTTATGAGATAATTGAAATTTGAAGAATATTAAATTAATCACAGATTGTCTTTTGCTACATCTTTGAAATGCTGAAAATATTGCAATTGAAAAATATTACAATCTGGTTGCTTTAACTCCTAAAATCATTGTTAATATCACTACTATTTTTTTAATCTTTGCATTGCATTATTGATTAATATGAATATCTTGGAGATATGCTTAATGCAAGTGAAGGTACATTACCAAGTCTAACCTGTGACCTTGAAAAAAGTCACTATAAACCAATGAGGAAATTAACCCAGAACTTATTCCTTTGTGAACATCATTAAGACATTAAGATATCCAATCACCTAAGGCTAGAAAAAAAGTGGATCAACAATAACGGAGCCAAAATATTCTACAGTTTATATCTTTCTCATAAATAAAAGCTAAAAACCGAAGCAGTTTTGGGGGTTTAACTGAACATGGATTTTGTTCAATAGTTTAATGTTGTTGTCTTTTAAAATAGTGATCTTGGGATTTGCAACTTCTACCAGCTTTACATCAAATTCATTTTCTTACTCATTTTTTCACCCTGTTATCTTATGTGTTAGAGAAAGATGTGGGAAATAGTTATCAATTCAAATGTAACATAAAATATTAAAGTAGGTTTCAAGATGAAATGCAAACAATCACATTGTACGAAGTGAGAAAATGTAAAAGTGTGAATCAATAGGTTGCAATATCTTAAAGGCCTGACTTTGTTGTGACATGTTCATAAGAGCATCATAGGAAAAACAAATCAATTTATAAATCACATTGCAATTGGTCATCAGTTATAAGGATTAAGTAGAAATAAACATCACATTTCCTCTTGACTTATTCATATTGGCCCAACTGACAACTTTATCTCCTTCATCCCCCCGTCCTCCCTCCTCCCTGTACATGTACTCATAATACAAAACTGTGAAGGCTTATATCAACGTAAACCTTATAAGTCACATAATTGTTGTACAAAAAAGGTTAATATATCAATGTTAACATAAATATATCAATGTTGTTACTACAAATAGATCAATGTAACTGAACTGTGTCTGTGGAGATTAGGACGGAATAAACAAACACGGATAAGAAACTGACACTGTCAAACTAAAAGTGTATAAAGAGAACATAGAAAAATGTTCTTTTGCAACCATATTAATAGGTGACTAAAGATATCTCGCACCAAAGCTGACTGCTTTGAATGGAGCAAAATTATTTAAACTCATACAAAGTATACGAGTATCCCATTAGAACACAGACAATAATTTAGGAGCAAGTGTTGAGAAAAGAGCTAGTCTTCCACTGCCCACATGTCAGAGAAAAGAGCTAGTCTTCCACTGCCCACATGTCAGAGCATACAAACATGCAGCAGTATGCAATAGAATAACTCGCTCGCGAATTTCCAAACCTAAATTATTAAAAACAAAGCAGTTGTAAAAAAGAGGACTACCCTTCCCTTCTTTTTTATCTTGATTTTGATTTTAACTATTACCCGCAATACAGCAAACAATTTATCACAACAGTTGCATAAACATAAATTGAACATTTGATGCTGAAAACTTCTCATAATTTGAGATACTTGGAGGAAAGTATTTAAGTTTTTACATCATTTTTGCCTCCACTCATCCCCAACTTATTTGTGAGATAAAACAACAGAGAAGACAAAGTAGTTACTTCAGAACCAGGAAAAGTATTTAAAAAACTAAAAGTTGAAAGAATTGTGCAAACCGCTTAATGAAGTTAAACTCATTTGCCAAATCTTAGAGATGACAATGGATTTTGAAAAAAAAATTAAATTATATCTGCAGGAATCTTTTTGAAACACAAAGAATTTTGCAGATTTTACATGTTAAACCTTCTGTGTGCTAGATTAGCTGTTTCAATATTGAGCAATAGCACTACCCCATCTGTTCCCCGCCTATAGCACTACCCCATCTGTTCCCCGCCTATGGGCATGTAAAAATGCTTTTTTTAGAACCATATTTTTAGCCTCAGCCTATATGTGACAGTATGATATCTATTACAGTCTCAGTCAATGTCATCAGATTTAACTATAAGAAATCCATACGTTCAATTGACCTCATCTGTCAAAACTGATAATAATCTTACATTCACACATTGCCAAATAAAAGTGTGCAGTTTTCTGCGTCTTTACTGCAGCTTCAAAACATATGAAAAGCTGACATCCTTCCATGAAAGAGCTTAGACAAGATTAGCAGCATGTAGACATTGGCATCCATAGCTTTTACTTGGGCACCAACCCACGAGAAACTGGATATTTCTGCTCTTCTACCCTCTTTGTTCCTGTTTTAGGCCTGTGAAAAGAAAGAAATGAAAAACTATTAGACATGATGGCAATATCATAATCATGGAATAATCTTTTTATTCTATGTGCAATTTTCTGATCAAATCAAAAGCCTATCACCTATCTCAAAAATAGTAATTTTCATATGAAAACACTGTAACCATGGACATAATTTCTTGTGCCAAAGATAATTGAGTGTTTTCAACCATCCCTCACTTACTTATAATAAAGTGAAACCCATCATGTTATACATCACTGGAATGGTTATTTGACAAGAAAAGTTGATTCTCCAATTTTTTTCACCAATCAGAAATTGTACTTTAACTAGAGTTGGGTTTTTGAAGGATTTTTAAAGTGAACTAAAAAGAAAAATGAAAACTTGATGAATTTGCTACGAATTGCTTGGGAAACAGAGAAATATTCGTTATAAGCGATAGTTTAAAAACTCTGAAATCAGGAGAAGTTGAAATCCGAGATATGGGGAAGTAACAATGTTTGTTTTTTAAAATATAAGTTTTTATAGGTTATGTCCCCTTGACCTTGAATGTACATCTTGAGAAAAACAGGCTAACGATCCCTTGTCTACATCTTTCATCGTACTTCCTTGAACCCTTTTCCTCTTTGCTCCAGATATCACGGCAATACCTATTTTATCCCTTGCTTTAATCCAGGTTAATAAGAGTGCTTTAAGGGAATCCATATTTCTTACATATTTCCCGTTTTGTCCGTGCCTTTTCATCCACTTATTTTAATATATTCTTTTTCTCTTTAAACGTGAGCGTCTTTCTCTTGGGTGGCAACATCTTCGACGGTTAGGAGTGAAAGGGAACAAATAAATTAATTATTATCAATTGATAGGTACAAGACCAAAAAACCTCCCCTCCATTCGTCATACCCTGCGGTGCGCGTGAACGCATGAGAAATCGTCTACACGTGATGACCTTTGATAGTGGTAAGAAAATGTAAGACATACAGTTATTAACACATGTCAAATTTGTCACCCAGCGCCGGCCACCCGCTTAACCTAATTTGTACGTCCACACTCCTCACTGCGCAGTCATAATTCAGTCAATCTCAGTGGCACAGCGGCGACTATTGAAACAATTCTGATGCAAGCGTATGACATGAAACAATAATAATTGCCTCACAGGAATTGGAAACAGCTGTCGTGTTTCACAAAATAGTGACCAAACTGATTATTTGTCTTGATTTTGCTCAACCGTTTCTTTAATTATTGTTCGTTATAAGCAATGTCTTTGAAATCGTAGTTCGATATAAGAAATATATTTTATTGATACAAAGAGGGATAATATATTAAGGTAGTTTTTACTTTGTTCGTTATATCTGAGAATTCGTTATAGCAAAGTTATGAAAAATCACACAGATATCAAATTTTCTCTAGAGGTGCTTGAAATATTAAACAACACAGCCATACAAACTAGGAGGCTGTACTTCAAATTCGAATTGTGATGTCTTATGTCACAAAATTGGTCCCTTAACCATGGAATGAGCCATCATATATTATTTCTTTTTGTTTGAAAAAGACTAGTGCTGTCTTCACTCATTTCTATTAGGATATTCTTTTAAAAAACCCAACATCTTTTTAAGAATCTGGTTTTACATGTAAATGTCTAGGGTACTTTGAGCCCTCAGAACATTGGTGTTGAGAGGATGCCCCCCAACCCTCTGGTCAATTTGAGAAAACCAGGAGTTGAATGTTCAAAATCTAGGGTACTTTGACCCTCAACTTGAGGGCCTCAAGAACAGAGAGTTGGGTGCATGTTACCGTATATTGACATTTTGAGAAAAGTAGGTCTTTTATGCAAATATATCTAAGCCTTATTTAGCCTAAAAAACTAAAATGGCCTTCCACTACTTGTTATTTCACCCAGGGTTCCAGAAAATGCCTAGCCTTACGCCACATTAAAAATTCAAGCACCAATCTTACAATGAAAAAAAGACAACTCAGTCGGGGAAATAATCATAGTTCAGGGTGTAAGTGAACTAGTAGGTACAATATTGTAGTGACTATAAAGAGCATGTTAAGGGGGGTCTGGTCAAAATTTGAAAATGGAAGCTAAAATGGTGCATTCAAGAGCTATGTAAAGGGGGTCTGGGAAAAAAATTGAAAAATGGAAGCTTAATGGTTAATTTCAGAGGTATGTTAAGGGGGTTCTAAATGGGGCATTCTAGAACTATTGTAAATGGGGGTCTTGGGACAAAAGAAAAATGGAAGCTAAATGGTGCATTCTAGAGCTATGGTAAAGGGTGGTCTGGGAAAAAAAGAAAAATGGAAGCTAAATGGTGCATTCTAGTTCTAGAATTATGGTAAAGGGGGTCTGGGAAAAATGGAAGCTAAATGGTGAATTCTAGAGCTATGGTAAAAGAGGGTCTGGGGAAAAAGAAAAATGGAAGTATAATGGTGCATTAAAGAGCTATGTTCAGGGGAATCAGGGAAAAAAGAAAGCTAAATTGGGCATTCTAGAGCTATGTGTAAAGGAGGGTCAGGGAAAAATTGAAAAATAGAAGCTAGGTGGTGCATGTTAGAGCCATGTCCAAGGGAGATCAGGGAAACAAAGAATAATGAAAGCTAAATGGGGCATTCTAGAACTATGAATAAATGGGGGTCTGGGGACAAAAGAAAAATGGAAGCTAAATGGTGCATTCTAGAGCTATGGCAAAGGAGGATCTGAAGTCTGGGAAAAAAGAAAATGGAAGTTAAATGGTGAATTCTAGAGCTATGTGTAAAGGAGGGTCTGGGAAAAAGAAAAGAAAAATAGAAGCTAGATGATGTATTTTACCCCTTCACTGCCACGCCTGAGAATCTCTCTGGCCTAAATGTTTCGCTATAAGAGGTAAGAGGAAAAGACAATAGTTGTTAGTTACAATATCATATCATTCTCCACACATTGGAAATATTCTCAACACATGGAAAATCTGTGTTCTTCTGTTCCCAATTTGTGTCTTCACTATCATCTTTGTCAGATCCCTTTTATTTTCCCACCATTTATGAAAAAAAAACAAACAGGTTCTCTGAGACAAAATTTGCTTATAACACATTGATAATGTCTTATATTAGGTATGAGAATGAAAATTTAAAAAATAAATGGATTTAGTTTTTACTTACTGTACTGGAAAGACCTTGTTAAGCTGGGAACAATGGTAGTTTTATTTTTTTTGTATGTCTAAAATTAAGGAAGTTATGGGTGTTTTAAAACTTGGCGTTTAATGGTTTTACGCACATAT
>JAUUEB010481053.1:0-11114 GCA_032362205.1 Clione limacina | reverse complement strand
CCCCCCCCCCTATTTCAAAATCCTGGCTATGCGCCTGTCCTGGACTGATAAAACGTTTGTACAAGGATCAATTTCTCGATAGAATCTCAATTTTCGTCACACAGACCTTACTAATCCTTGTAAATAGGGTTATAATTAGGTGTTAGTCATATTCGTGGTCAACGCATAGAGCGGGATAGCCTTAAACAATTACTGGCCTTCTTATGATCCAACTAGTTTCAGTGCAAGTGCACCCTTGTCAAGTATTCCTTCTTCACGAATCCTTGACAAGGGTGTTATAAATGTTGTATAAAAGGTAGTCGTGTAATATTCCCTCTATATTATAGCTTCTAATAGGATGACAGATCACAACAAATTGAAACACAGTGTCTGTAAGATAATAAGACAAAGGGAGACCCTTTTCCTTTCCACTTTACGAAGTAAATGTCTTTGAAAATTTCTTAAGCTGAAACTGGTCCAACTTTAGGCAGTGAATGTTTTTGTTTAAGTGAATCACTTAACATATTTCTCATGAAGCTGAGAAAGAATGTGAGTCTCCGTTTGGCATGTTAGATGATTAACATATTGTAAAGCGCATTGAGCAATAAGTAAAACAAACTTTATTTTTTAACACACAACTTTACCCCAGTGAAGAATACCCTAACCACCATAGATAACCTATTTACTCTTTTGACATTTATGAAGGCTTTATAAATTGTCAGCATTGCAGATGAGTCGGCAGCTTTCACAAACGTAACGATTTGAAAGGAACAAGAATAAACAGACATAATAAACCGCAAGAAAAACATTATCAAGGTGTAATAAATTTTATTAAGGAAATAAAAATGTTTGAACATGAAGAGTCTGGGGTATATATTAATTATCTAAGGATAAATATCTTACTGGGATACGATGGAGAAAGATGATGACAAAAGAAAGTACAGTGATCATTCCAAACAAGAGAAAAAGTTGATATTTCTTCCTTAGCAACACTTTTTCTTGAGAATTAAGTCAGATCTGAGGTCATTCATTATCTTTAGATTAATTCTAAATATTTCCCTTGGTTTCTAAGTCAAATGTTACATTTCTTATCTTGAAAGTCCTATTTGCATCAACAATACAGTGAAATCTCATGTTTATCATCAAAATCCTAATCTTATCAAGTTTAATTTCCTTCAAAATTAATCATATCTGAGTTTTCTCCCATAAAATTAAATCTGTTTTATTGTTTTAAAGTAAAATCTGAGATTATCTTTATCTAGTCCAAAGGACACAATAAATTGTCACAACAAAATAAATACAATTTTATTTTAAAGACATTTTGTCATTATCAAGGTTAGTGGTGATATAGTGAATCAATATTCCCAAAGTTGTATGGTGACAAGGGGTTGGTCAGTGTGTCTTATTATCATGTTGACAAACCAGGCGTAATTTAAAAGCAAATTTTTCTTCTAAAAGTGATGTATCTCATTATATTAATGGCCACTGTACCTGCCACAAATGTAAGTGTATAAAATCTTATACTGCATCCTTCTCCGCAAGGCTAACTTCTAGATGATTGAAGATTATTCAATGAAGTAATGTGCATACTTATTGTGCATGATAATTGAGTTAAAAAAGAAAACAAAACTAATGTTCTAAAGATTAAAGATCTAAAACAAGATTTTTTCTGTCTAAGGTTGACATACTTAGACAAGTGATCACAGTAGCCGATTCCGGTAACAAACAAATAACAACCTTTAGCTATGTACAGTATATACTCATTATAGTAGGAGAAAATCAACAACTTTGTTCATTACATGTGTAATTGAATGTCATATAGTATAGCATTTCACGCAAACATACATGTGTACAAAGTAACAACTATTTACTCTTATGTACAAAGTGATTCAGAAAGCCAAGGAAGTCCAAATATAAAAGGAACAAAAATAGGATATGTGTGTGTCAGCTTGTCTTCCGCTAATTTCTTTAAAATAACTGTTGTTATGCATTATATTACAATAGAGCAACAACCACTGTGTCAATAGTGGACTTATACAAAATTAATCAATTGAAGAGGTTGATATGTTATGGGTTCTTTCACCTCTCATCTACTTAGAGAATTAAATCCATTATAAAATCAATTTGTCTTAGGATATATACAGCTGTCACACCTTATACATCAGTCGATAGTCTACCTTATTCAGCAATACAGCATAATATTACAAGGATGTTTTAATATGGTAAGCCTACACCTGATAAGCTGCTACCCTAGCTTACACTAGCATTTGTCTTAAGTACAAGATGGTTTTCTAATCCTATATTGAGTCTAAGCCACTAGCTCTGTTAAGAGGCTAATTTTGTGAATTGTTTTAACAGATAATTCATGGTTCTAACTCTGATCAGTTGATTATGGAACAGATAATGATAAAACAAAGCAACTATATTCACTAATCCACCCTAGACAAATTTACTTACCACAGCAAAATCCCAAACTACAGCACTCTTTAAGTACAGTCAAGGTACGATCAAATACTAGCCTCTCTGTAAGCCTCATCTCTAAAAGAGAATCTGACCTTCCAATAACATCCCACTTATAGATATATGTTAACACATTTATGGACCAACAAAAATGACAAACAGGTGTGACAATTTGTTTATCAGCCTATTCAACAATCTGGCAGTAAAAGATGAGAAAATATGCCAATAAAAAAAAACATAACTGTTTATGATTGTCTTTAATATACTTTGAACTTATGCTAAGAGGTTTTAATACTAATTTGTTGTATTAAGACAGATTGTATGAAGCCCTCTTTCAATCTTTTAAATAAATGCAAAGATGTGGTTCAATTGAAGAAAATCATCATAAATGAATCTTGTTAACATAATGTTTATATGATATTCCTTTCCCAAAAAAGGAAGGAATGAGGCAGAAATTAGGAACGAAAACAGGAAGAAGAAACAAAAGGAAATTTTACACCAACAAAATGAGAAACAATAAATATCAGGAAGAATGCCTTGCCTACTCTAGTTGTCTTTGAGTATCAATAAAAAGCGTTTAAAATCAATCAAATCATATTGGTAAATCATAGTCCATAAATCATATTGGTAACTGATATAACATAATTCATATTGGTAACTCATAGTCCATAAATCATATTGGTTACTCATATACCATAAATCATATTGGTAACTCATATACAATAAATCATATTGGTAAATCATAGACCATAAATCATATTGGTAACTCATATACCATAAATCATATTGGTAATGCATATGCCATTAATCAAATTGGTAACTCATATGCCATTAATCATATTGGTAGTAGAAAAATGCATACCACACATATACCTAACAAAGAGGGAGGAGAGTATGCAAAAACAACAAAAGGTAACATGATGGTTATAAAAAACAATCACTTAAATTATTGATATTACCATACCCTTTGTGGAGTTTTTTCAGCCTTAATATTGATAATTTACAAACATATATCACAAAATAGCATTTAGCACTTTGATCATTCTGGAAATCATAATTTAAGGGAGATAATTATAACTTGTGTTTATGTCATGTTTATAAACATATTTCATTCAAACATTATAACTTGTACTACATATTGCATTCTCAATGTACATTAAATCTAAAACTTTGAAATATGCATAATTGAGATCAGTTTACAAGCAACAATCAGTAAAACAGGAATAATCATAACACAAAAATCCACATCTTAACTAAAACTTTCAAATTGTCCCATGAAACCTTGTACTGCTTAACTCTTTCCCTACGGAGCCAAATTCCACCATGGACGGAACCAAATTTGGTTTTTCATTTTGGAAACAGGGTCTGTGACATTTGTTATCATATCTGTCGATCTATGATATTTAGAGGAATAATATTGGTATCAAAATAATAATTAACAAAAGGTGATTATATTTTTGTTTTTTGATATCTATTTAATGAAAAATCAGTGTTTGTGACCTATAGCCACACACACACACAAAAACACACGCAACTTGACGTTCCTTAACTTGGCGTACCGTTTCTAACCTACCTCGTCTTATATTTTTTTTAAATTATAAGATTGTTCATTTTGGATGGAAATAAATAGAGTTTATGTCATCTAAACTGTAAACAACCACACAAAACCGAACGTACGCACACACATATTTATTGCTAAAACCAACATAGAAACTCGTACAAAACATGTCTACCCATAAAAACATGTTAATGCGCACTCACACGCCCAAATGATGGCATAAACAAAGACTAATAAAGACACACAAACCCACGCACGCACACAGACACAATCACTGAGCCGGAAAAATCGACTTGCCGTCCGAATTAAGGGCCGTAGGGAAAGAGTTAAAGGAGATAAAAATAAAAGAAAAAAATATTTATTAAGATAAAAAATGTTTCTGCATCATTACATGAATGACGATCAGCAAGGAGAACTGTTTGTACCGAAATATTTTTTATGAATACAGGAGGAGTCTGCCCAAGCTCCATACCCTTACCCCTGGTGGTATTTCGAAGACTAAAGTCAGTTTTATGGCATGTGCAAATAAGACCATGGTCATAGAATTTGTAGGGATGGACTAAACTGACTTTACTGGTATTTCAGGAGTATAGCTCAACTTGACAATCCATGACTGAAAAAATGCAGTTGCACGTTCAAGGATTTCAACCCCAGTACTGTGTGGTAACGCTACCTACTGAGCTTCAGAGCCCACTGTTCTTAATTTTCTAACATAAGCAAAGAAACAAAAACCCAAACCATTACACCAATCTTCTTTATAAATAACAAACCATACAAAAGCAGCTAGAATATGACTAGGGTTTTAAATACAGACATAACTCATTCTTAACAAAAGATTTACAAAATTTTTCAATTGCTAAGGAAATTGGTGCAAAAGTCTGTTAAAAATGGTAGAGATGAAAATATCATTAAAAAAGGTCAAGGGTTAACCTTTTAAACCCAAACTAGCCTGCATCAAAAAAGAAAAAAAAAAAACTTTTTAAGGGTTCAAGTCTTAGTCTCCATTGACTTATGTTACCTTATTTCTAGAAGGAACTGTGCTACTTAACATATGTTTGTCCATCTACTTATGAAGTGAACTTATCATTACTTACATTGATAAATATACCTAACTTGGTAATTAAATAAAGGTAAAGGATAAAGCAACTTATAAGAGTGTAAAGAATAAAATGTTAACAAAACCCTGATTATGCAGATAATCTTACTTTCATAGACACTGTAAAATGTCATTTGGTATCACAGCTCTGGCAGACTTCCTCTTTTAAGTGCGTCACGACATCCATGTAAAATGGGCTTGAAATGGCTGATGTGGAGACTAACTTTGTTAATAAGGCTTCTAAAAGATTTAGTTCCCTTGGCAAAGGCATTAAATCATATATCTCAGTCCTGTGCGACTATTGCTATAGCTAAGATTTGTCATTTATTCCAGACGCTATTGGATGCTTTACACTAATCAAACATCTGACATGTTGGCTCTCTTTTTTAAGTCATCCATGATTTTGATATCCACGTTAATTAAGATTAGAAAATGGCAATGTGGCATAGTTAAAGGTTTAAAAATAATGAAAAAAAGTAAGACTTAAATGACTAGATTGGAAAAAAAATGTTACAAGAAAATAATCATGAAATATAATGGAAGAATAAAACAACAACATAGAAATCACAAGTGCAATAAGAATTGAGAGAAAACAGAGTAAAGTTTGAAAATCTGTTAGACCAATTTATGAGGTAGAATGAAAGTTATTCCCCTTGATATATGTGAATAATTGAAAAAAACAAGTTGATCCATTTAAAAACAAACAAAAGTACAAAGCTTAAATTGGATGACAAAATACCCGCATGATGACTTCATGTCAAAATTTCCCAGATTATAAAATTCCATGTTTCCTAGAAACAAAATACCCACATGATGAATGCATGTCAGTTTCCCAGATTACAAAATACCAAGTTTCGTAGAAAACAAAATACCCACATGATGACTACATGTCAAAGTTTCCAAGATTACAAAATACCAAATTTCCTAGATAACAAAATACCCACATGATGACTACATGTCAAAGTTTCCAAGATTACAAAATACCAAGTTTCCTAGATACCAAAATACCCACATGATGACTACATGTCAAAGTTTCCAAGATTACAAAATACCAAGTTTCCTAGAAAACAAAATACCAACATGATGAATGCATGTCAAAGTTTCCAAGATTACAAAATACCAAGTTTCCTAGATACCAAAATACACACATGATGACTACATGTCAAAGTTTCCAAGATTACAAAATACCAAGTTTCCTAGATAACAAAATACCCACATGATGACTGCATGTCAAAGTTTCCCAGATTGACAAAAAACACATGATAACTGCAAATAAAAGTTTTCCAGGCACAAGAACAATATTTCTTTATTTCTCTTATCTAAGTCAACATTGTAAAATCATGAAAAACACAAATAATTCATGAAGAAGATTCAAATAGCTCAAAGTATCATAATTTAAAAGAAAACCACTTATGAGTTATATCATTTTTGAAGGGTAAGTACAGCGGGTTTAATCTACAAAAGTATCTTCGCCTGGATTCTTTATTGGCTGCTTTTTCTCAAACATCTTTCCTGCTTTACAAATCAATTTGCTAACAGTCAGCATTCATCACAGCCCTGGATTACAAAATTGACCATTGCTATGGCTTAGATTTGTCACTTATCCCAGACGCTATTGGATACTTTACACTAATCAAACATCTGAAATGTTGGCTTTCTTTATTAAGTCATCCATTATATCTACGTCAATTAAGATTAGAAAAAGGCAATGTTTATAATCTGGGAAACTTTGACTTTCAGGCAACATGTTGTCCAGTGATTGCTAACAGTTAGCATTCATCACAGCCCAGCAATGGTCCAGTGATCAAGACTCTACATTGTTATTCCAAAGTGACCAGAGGTCTGGGTTTTGGGGACAGAACTTTTTCATCATGGTTTGCTCAAGCCATGAAAAGATCAGCTTGGATCCATGCAATTTGAGAACAGGGCAACAGTGTGAGGATTCTGAGAAGCACCAGGCAAGTGAGTATAAATGGAAATTTTTTTTCCAAGAATTTACTACCCAGTTTGTGGTTGCCTTTTCAGGTGACAATTTAGCCTCATGAGGGCACACAGATGTTTTTCTTCAGTGCCTAGGCAGAAAGAGTTGAGTTCGGTGGTCGACCACTTCTAAAGCCTGTGATAATCCAATAAATTGTGATCATTTCATAGAGCCCAAATTGAGCATTGTTCTTTTGTGAGCTAAATCGCTGTATTTCATATCATTTTACTTGGCCAGAAAGAGAGAGTGAATTTTGAAAGGGAAGACTAGAAATGAATCTAGATAACAAAATGTTTATAGAATTTAATAACAATAAAACACACTAACCGTATTCATTCTTAATCAGAAATCAAATAAGTGAGAGTGCAACATATGGATAAATGAATAAACAGTATTACTTTCATTTACACACTAATAACACACCCATCATAATGGACACATGTAATTTGTAAAGCTAAATGCAACAGAAACTACATGAAACATCCCTTCTGTAATCATATCATGATAAAATATTTTAGCAATAACAAAACAAGATTGTCTATTACAAAAACATGATTGTAAAAACATTTTATAGAAACAAATTAATAATTTAAAAAACAATAAAATAATGTCATGTATAATGTCACAACTGGATAAAGTCATCATTCTTGTTATCTTAAGTAGAAGTCCTTAGTATTCAGATGTAATACGAACACAAATTGCATATAACGACAATAGTCTAAAAGGTAATATTTTCAAATATTCATCCTCAAATTGATCCATGAACGTCAAGCAATCAAAAAAGTTGTATAAACTCATTACAAAGTGGGTTGGAAAACTATATAAAAGATAAAACAATCTAAAACATTTGCAACGTGTTAAGTAATTCTCTAAACATTTCTTATTGTAAAAAAGATTAAAGTGACAAAACAAAATCTAATACTGTGTGTGTGTGTGTATGTTGGATGGAAACTGGCAAGAAAAAGAAATGATACGCAGCAATTTTTGCTTGCATGATCTGCAGTTGTATAAAAATGAATTTGTCAATGTTATCATGGAATGAGGGGAACGAATGTGAAAACCAATTTTAGCAATAATGTCATGATTTTTATTTTATGATCTATTTTGCAATGTGATAAGAGCCATTCATTTGATGATAATGTGGTTGAAAAGATGAGTTTGAATTTCTTCAAATTGGGTTAACAGAAATCAAACATTTCTAATTGCAAGTTTTCAAATCTGACTCTCACTGTGTCTATTATGACTTTTAAGACTTTGTTTACCGTAATCTTCTAATGGTTTAAGTCCTTGCTAAGAATGGAAAAACAAGTGCTTCATTTCATAAATACTAATATGAAAATATTTCTAAAAAATGCAAGTTATCCTTCCTCCTGGACCGGACAAAATGCTTCAGCAACACTTTGAATAATGAACTAAAAATTATAACCTATCTTTACTATAAAACTCAATATGACACAATAAAACAGAATACTATGTGTAGAGTAAGGAGTCAAACTCTGATCCTGTCTCCAGCTGATCAACATCTCTAACATTGTGACCAGGATTCCTCCCCTAACATAGTAATCATGGGTACCATTATCTCATCACATCTTTGGCAAGTTTTCACTGTCTATCAACTGACATTAACTGACTTCATAAATGACCACAGTATAAGTAAAATCAATAAAGAAAAATCCTTTAAAGTATTGGGTTCTCAGCGACTAGACATTCAGTAAAATATGTTTACATATCAGTGTATGTACATAACATCTGGCTTTTAAATGCATATATGAGATTTCTGTTGTAAAAATATACATCAACATTGGCTTTTTCTTATCACCCCCCACAGCCACCACAACCACCACCTCCACAACCACCACATCCCCCTCCCCCACCATCACCCCCCACATCTATAGCACCAGACAAAAGACCGTCCAATCCCCCCATATGATCACCACCGTTCATGTCTGCCATGTGGTCTGTGTTGTGTGACAAGTGGAAGCCAGAGTCATTAGTGTCATTGGCATAAGTTGAAGTCTTTGCATCATCACTGTATGTGTCCCAAACACCGTTGGCACAATTGTGGCTGCTGTCACCATGCTTTGACCCACTTGCAACCTCAGACACATCATGATTTTCATAACCGTTATGTGTGTCCTCTTCAATGTTATAAAACTCATTGTAGTAACTCGATGCGTGATCCGTCATATCATCATACCCTACATGATTAGATAAACCATCATCCTCATCATTTGGGTGGATTCCATTTAACATGCCATCCGCCCCCCTATCCCCAGACTCCTCATTATTGCTCAGATCTAACTCCCTAGGAGGACTGACCTCTTCTGGGTCAACTTCATCACTGTCATCCTCCCCATTACCAAACATGCCAGTTTGACTGTCCAAATCCACATTGTCATCAACCAAATAGGGGCTCTCTTCTCGGGAACTTCTGTAACTTCCACTTCCACTGTTTCTGTTTTCCACCACTGAGACAGCATCCTCACATTTATTTTCTTCAACATGGTTCAAAGGTTCTTCCTCGTCCTCAGTGTCAATCCGATCTTCCTCAGAATCCTCAAGCACTGGAAGTAAACCAAATCTCCCAGGTGACTCAGGGGTTCGGGGTGACTCTTCCCCTACCTCCTTCTGCTGTTCTAACCTTTTCTCATCCTCCTCTTCCTCTGAGTCCTCTCCTTCAGTGATCACTCCCAGACCAACTCCTACAACCAGGGCTACCTCAGCTGCATCTCTGGAATTTCCTGCACTATCACCCTCCCCCCAGTTTGCACTGACTTCAGCTTCATGCAGATTATTTGCAGGTCCACCATTCTCATCAAATTCATCTTCCTCATTACGACTGCGTTGCCTCTGGAGAGAAATGGAGCCCTCTCCAAACTTTTTCTTCTTGAAAAGATTCTTAATAGCATGGTTACAAGGTGTAGCTATAAGCACCCCTGCAGCCAACAATAAAGCAATCTCCTCTGACCCCCCAAGGCGGGTGGCTGGGTCTGCACCTGAATTTGGAGTGGAATAAAGACGAGGTGCCCAGCTTGATGGCCGTGGCTGGCATAAAACATGAATCAGTGCCACGCTAAAAATGAGAGCCAGGTTCTCTGCAATCTCACAACGCTCTGAGTTGATCTCAATAAAACCACTGTCAAACTCCACAGTACAATCACCAATCTCAAACTTTGATGTAGCCAGAGAATACAGGCGGTCAAATGACACATAATGCCATCTGTGAGTAGGGAGGTGGTAGAACCTAACTTCAAGGTGACCTTCACTGCCGGATCCTGAAAAAAGAAGAAACAATGTTAAAAAAACTTAAAAATCTATCTCTTCAACTTAATAAGATTAAGGACTCTTGAATGTATAATTTACTATAGTAATACATTCAATGAAACTATTCGAAAGAATCATTGTCCACATCAGGAGCGCTGTTAACATCAATGACATGCAGTTCAGCTTCATACTTCTTGGCTTATACCTGACCTTTATCGACCTAGAAAAGGCTTTTAATCATGTACCACAAAAGGTCGTCCAATGGGCACTTAGAAAAGTCAGCGTAGATGAGTGGATCATCAGGGTTGTGCTTGCTATGTACAAGCTTTGTAAAAGCGCAGTGAGCAAAACAACACCAATGGGGGAGGACTTTGAAGTGAAAGTTGGGGTACAACAGGGCTCAGTCCTAAGCCCCCTACTTTCATTATTGTCATGGAGGCTCTGTCAAGAGAGTTCAGAACTAGCCTTCCCTGGGAGTTACTCTACGCGATGGCCTCGCTCTGTTGGCACAAAGTCTGCAAGACCTTGAGCACATGTATGTAATGTTGCATGGAAACAAGGCATGGAAGCTAAAGGTCTTCGTGTGACATAAACAAGACCAAAGTGATTGTGTCCCAGCGTGGCCTCAAACCACACAATAAGTTGGGTAAATACCCATGTATGCCAGAAAGGTGTTGGCAGGAACTCCATATACTGTCTTTCTTGTAATCGCTGGATACATAAACGATGTAGTCGCATCAAGGGTAACCTTTCAGCCGCTGTGAACTTCAAGTGTT
>JAUUEB010481042.1:0-10817 GCA_032362205.1 Clione limacina | reverse complement strand
GCAGAGACAGACACATAACAACAGACACAGAAAATATCACAGAAGAAGCGATCAAAACCAATTTATACATCTCACCATCAAAGGATTGTTTCTAATCAGCGTCTGGAAGCTGTCAGCGTCTGGAAGCTGTCAGTGTGTCAGTATCCCTTACAAGTATTTGATAACAAAAGTCTAAGTATTATTTTGCGTTTGTCATTTCCTTTGAAGTAAAGCGAGAAACGAGCAGTTTTGACAATAAGCTTATTGAATCTGTCAATAGCGTCTCTTGAAATACCCTTATAAGCGGTTTATCTGAATATGCTACGTGGAAAACGTGTTTCGAAATATCAAAATCCTCATTATGCGCCGCAGAACTCGGTGACCTCTTATTGTTGAACGGAATGACAATCACGTGTTTAAACATCAATTTTTTTAATCGAAATCTTCGCTAAGGCCGTCAATATCGTTCCAATGTGATCGACATGTTACGCCTAGCACTCCGCTTTTTGAAATTAATTATCATCATCTAAGTTTGATTTAAGGTGTTGATTACAAACTCAATGTTAATCTAACGAGCATCCGGTTTATTTAAGGTAGTATTTGTCGTGACAATTTTCATACCAAACAAAAGTATATCGATAGTCATAGTATATAAGTATCGAAAGTCATCGATATACGAAATTATGAAATTGTAAAAAATGACAACGCAGCTGACGTGTAACTGTTTATTTCACACATTTCAGTTAGAATTGTCATATGTTTTAATCAATGATAAATATCCTTAATGGATTGATATCAAGGAACTGCAATTTTAAAATCGGTTTTTGTTCATGAAATAAACTCTTCTGATAGTTTTTGAATTATCGGTTTACATTCTCATTGAAAAGACACACTGCTTTTTAGTTTTAATGGTATAAATACCTAATATGACACGGCTCTGGAGACTTAAGCCACAACACACGTCACTGGTAGCTAAGGTTACCTTAGCATTGTAGTTCTATCGGCTCTCAGCGATGTGTCAGGGCACTTATAAAAGAGTAGAATTTAAACAAAGTAAAAATATTCTAAATCGATAGTCATCGAAAGATCTGAACGGCAAATCTCTTAGGGCAAATTCAGAACTACAATTTGAACATCCAGGCAAACATGTATTCGAATACAAACTTTGAATTCGTTTTTCTATAAAGAACGCAAATATGTTCGATAACCTGATGTCTGAGGGCTGTTTGATTGTTAATTATTTTAAAAATTCAACTTGCCTTACATGATTAGATGAAATGACTAGTTTTAACTGAGAAAACAACGCAAGGAATTTCATCTATACATGTAAGGCAAGTTGAATTTTTTAAATAATGAGAATGTTCAGGTTTGTCTCCATTGCAGTGCTGTGCGGATTACTGAGATTCATTAATCGATTAGATTGGATTGGAGTATTCTTTTTTGGTAATCTGAGTAAATTTTTGATTAGATTTTTTTTCAGTAATCCAATTAATTGGATTATTGAAAAATCTACTCAAAAATTTGTTAAGTGGATTATTTGTTATATAGTTACAGTTCAATATCTTGTCCATATATCTCCATATATCAGGATTTTGCAAGTCAATTTTCAGGAGAAAATGATGGTTAACTTCAAATCTTCTTGTCTATTATCATTTGTTTAAAGCTATCAACCTCATCTTCTCACAATTATAAAACCTTTCAGGGCAACTTCCAGCTCTTCCTATGTGTTTTATTGGACTCAGTTATGCTAAGACTAGCTTTTTACAAGTCATGTATAAATATGTCGCTCGCCATGCAGAAAAAGTGAGTCATGAGTCATAGAGAGTGTGGAAAATCCATAAATTGCAATCTGAATTTTTGTCAACATCAATCTCTAGAAGTGCTAAAAAGAATCCCAAATGGCAATTATACCATTATAATTTAGGTCAAAAGCCATTGTTATACCATTGTTTAAAGCTTTGTTAAGACCTGTATAAAATATGCTAATGATGCTTGGTTTTCCTGTGAAAGAAAACATATAGATCTGATTTTGATTTCAGTCTTGCCAAATTCCTTATTCGTTCAACAAAACCAGCTTCAAAGTTACCAGCCTTTTCAGTTTTGGTATTTATCTTAACTTGTTCGAAAGTAGTGAAAAGTATGTTTGAATTAATATGTTGATTTTTACTGTTGGCAATGCTTGCATTTAATTATATAATTATATATGTCATGTAGGTTAATGTCACTTTTTAAAGAATGTATGTTTTATATTGCCCCTCAAAATATCCAATCAAATTTATTTTAACTAATTATTGGTTTATTTTCCTTTGGTAGCGCAAACCCGGTGGTGTTGAAGGTTTAGATTTGAATATCCTCGAAGCATGGGGTATGGGCTACTCGGGAGCAGGTGTCACAACAGTAATACTGGACGATAGTAATTACTTGTGCAATTATTATATCTGAACATTTTACTTGTCTTAAGACACTGCCTTGGCAATTGCTCCTCGATAAATTAACCATCTTGACCCCCTGTCTATACAGTGTAGAAGGAATCGTAGTTTCGGTAATCTTGTTGGAAACCTAAAATAACCGTCATCTACACACACACAAATTGCTACCTACTAAATGTCACGTCATCAGTTTAGCAAAATAGTACTTTCTGAAAACTCATAGATGTCGCAGATGAGTCAAGAGGGAGCACCTGAAGAAGCTTGAGCGCATAAAACAGCCTTTAACTAAAAAAAATCAGTTGATTGCCTTCATATGAGTTTATCAAATCTGATTGCAGTCGTAGAAAACAAACATCTAAAAACGTGTACATCTGTTACGTTTTCTTGTCCAAAAATAAAGTTATGTTACATCTGTCAACCAATCAGTCTTGCTGATGCCGCAAAATAGAACTCTGAGGGTGGTGGAGTGTTGATGATCTCAAAGCAAACACAATAAAAATAGGAAATAAGTTTTATATCTCGACGAGTGGGTTTTCTCCGTTCAATTTGTAGTGTATGTAAACATCACGTGAAATCAACGGAAAAGTGTCTCTTCCGTTGATCTCCCTTTGGGAGAACGCGATGGTTGATGTTGTCATTTGATGATGTGGTTTGCATCCTTGTTACGACTTGAAAAGATATGAAGATCTTTGTCTTCTCTCAGAAATAGACGAAGAAAATTGTAAAAAAAAATCCCATCAAAATTATACATGTGAAGTGTCGTTTTACATACAAAGCGGTATCGTTCGGAAGATGGGCGAATTCACGTTGTTTCAAAGGATAAAAGCGAAGTAGTAAATTAAGTTTCAGAAACTTATTTTCGAAGTGTAGATAATTCCCAACATGTTCTTCCCGTTGGGTGTCCTGTACAATATTTTACTTTAAATTGTAATTGCTGCTGATATTGTTGCTATTATTGTTCTTATTTTTGTTGTTGTTCTACGACTTTCTGTTCTTGTTGTTTTTCACTCCGTAAAAGTTTCATACGTTTCTCTTTTGGAATAAGAAAGAATTGATTAAAGTCATTGTCTTTTAAATACCATAAATATACAATTCTCATTCTATTATTGCTTGCGTAAAGAAAGCTGACGTTATTTCACTTCCCACGCAATTCATCTCACACTTATTCATCGGTTGTGTCAGACTGGATGACGTCTTTTTTCTGGAAAACTCAACATGTTATTCAACTAGCATTCTGATTTGCTTATTTTTAGACATATTACATACGTGACGGTTTTCTAAAAATACATCTTATTTCATCCTGCACAACGTCATTGAATAATAAGAGCTTTTCCAGAAATAGATTCCGACTTTTATTTTTGTTCCACGCACAATTATATTATGCAGTGGTATATTTTCTTCTTGTCTGTCTGTCTGTCTGTCTGTCTGTCTGTCTGTCTGTCTGTCTGTCTGTCTGTTTACGTGATAACGTGAGTAATTTGTTTGGATTACTTTCATTTTTCGAAGAATTATCTAGACTAGGAATATAATTTTTGTTTTTTAAATCCAGAAATATTTGTGAAAAATTAACGTCATGGCCTTTAAATAAAACCAGCTTTCACAATGTTTTGAATAATCAATCTAAAAACGGTGTTATGGATTTTTATTTTAGAACACGCTGTGGTTCCATCGTCAAAGATAGAAATCTGAAATTGTTCACTGAGGCTTAATTCGCGGTTCCCTAAAAACTGGAGTCTAATGTCTTGAAAACAAAACATTTTTGACAGAATTATGCCAATTTTATGATTCTCATGTACGTTTTTGACCAATGAAAATAGTTGTGGTGAATTAATAAAAATTAATTTAATTGGGGTAAATGGAGTGAAGATTCAAGTGATGAGACTGTCTGCTCTAAAAGTGAAGATACTGCCTGCTCTTATTCTATGGATATAAGCCACGTTATCTTAAATATATAAAAAAAACATTAAGCCAACACAAGAGGACACTTATGACATTTCTTGCCTGAGGAACTGTCTGAGCTTCATAAAGACATAAATGAATGGGGTAGTAATCATGAAGCAGCTCAATTATATTACTTTGTCTGTGGAAACGTCCACTTGGTCGTCTGAACTATGTGGCTTATCTGTCACACTGTTACCTCATTGTCATCTAGAAAACATTTGACGTCAAAGGCGTTAGAAATAAAAACTAAGTCCTCCCTCGGGTAAAAATAGGAAGCTCAAGTAATCAGTCTGGGATTTGTCTGGGCATCGGTCTTTGTTAATTGTTTAATGATAGTTTAATATGTCTAGAGACAAAATCCGTGTGATGTCTTTTTGTCGTTTTATGGTCATTTTCACAATACTGACCACAAGGGCTTACCAATGCTCAAAAACCAAAAGTGCTCGGAATTGATCAGGAATGATTGCAAATGAATGGAATATGACGTCATCTCATAAAAAATGATACTGAAAACGGATAACATGTGCTCCCAACAGGAACGTTAGCAGGATTTTGAAATGGGGGGGGGACAACATTGGATATTATTGAATCAATGGCCGCTAAGCGGTCGAAATCTTTGAGATAAGTTATAAATTGTGCAAATTTAGAGCTTTTTAGGTCTTATATTGGAAAGGGACATTCCCCCATTTATCCCCTGGCAACGGGCCTGGCTCACAATATATAGTGATATATATATATATATATATATAGATAAATGAATAGGACCTTTTTTATATAGCCGGTAATGACGTTGCTGTATGTGGCAATATGTAATCCAACATACATGTTTTAGGTTACTTAGAGTGTGTCCATATTATAATTAACACTTGTTTTTTTTATTGTTTGAACAACACTAGAATAGTTAAATGGCAAACCTGTAAGAGTTATCCTTTTGTTTGCTTTATGTCTTCAAAAGTTGTCCGTGTATTTGCTTTGGTTCCTAAACGAGGACAGGTATTCATAAGCGCCTTTTTATTTAGATATTTACCTTTTATCTATTTAGCTCAGCCCATTAAAATTATTATGACTTCATTGTGGTTTCAATATGTCTCTCAAAGATTACTGAGTGAACACTAATAGGTCAAAGATTATAACAATATATCATGCAAGAAAACTAACTAATCGTGGCGTGAATAAAAGAAGGTGTTTACCGCTGCATAGGAAAAAAGTCGAACAAGCTTTGATGATATAAATACATATTAAAACTGTAGGGAAAAGTCTACTTACGTTTATCATTCTGAAATGTCCTTGGTATTGTTTGTTCAGCTACAAAAAATCGGTTACTTACAAAACAATACGATAAAGGAAAGAAGGACAATTACTTGAAAATAATTGTTTGTTCGGAAAGATTATTAGTCTTTGAAATCCTCAAAGAAATGTAAAAGCTTTGACATCCTCTGCGTCCAGATTTTGCAATTTTTACAGCATATGAAATTAACGGAAATTGGAACATTTTAAATTATTGGAAAAAAAATTAATTCGCATAACATCATTTTTGCGGTATGTTATATTTTATATCACCTAATCATTAGTTTCAAAACTTGTTAGATAAACCATTCTTCTTTTATACGCTACCGTTTTCTCCTTGGACCTCGCCCCCTCCCCCTCTCCACGCCAAGTTTACTCTTCAAAACAAAATCTACTTTTGGTACTTTATCTCTGTTGTCTATATCTTAACATTCTTATTCTGTGCAAATTATGAATATGAATGTCAATCGGTAAATGTCAAATGTAAATATAAGATCTTAATTGGTTTATTCATCATTATAATATCTTTTTCACCTTTTCCAGGATTAAGGGCAATTGTCTTATGCCTTTCCTAAAATAACAAACCCCAGGCTATGAATAATAAGCTAATCATATCACGAGCTCTCGGTTTCAAAATGGCTTCGTGATTTTGCAAATAAGTCATCGATTGAGCAGCAATGGTGCTGGAACTTAGTCTTCCTTGTTCCGGGTCCCCAACATGCCACGTCTGAAAATATAATTTATTGACATCGATCTTGCCAGATTTAGTCTATAGGTTCAAGGTAATCTTCTGAAGACCTTGGTTATGGCCACCATATTATCAAAGGATGTCATGATTTATGGTTTAATTTACGTAACTGATTAATGATTAGTTGAAGGTTAGTGGTTTTCGATAGTAAAATAAATTTTTATTGTCCAGTTCAATAAGAGGCCGTTTGTGTAACTTACCTTAAAACGCAGATGGTGCTTTTCTTTGTTGTTTGTTTGTTTGTTTGTTTGTTTGTTTATGTTTGTTTTGGTTGTGTGGGTGATAGTTTGTTTTGTATATTTGTTTATATATAAGTTATTGGTATACATCCGTTGACGATGTCAACTTGGTCAATAGGGTTAATATTGTGGTAGAGGGGCATTTCAAACTAAGGTTTATAATGGAAATTAACACTATAATAACATACCAAGCACGTGTCTTGGCTAGTAATTTGATTGAATTATTTCTAAAAAAAGGATCGAATCGTCTATCCTTAATATCTTTAAGATAAAGAACATATTTATACCATACACAATGAAAACAAAATATGGCGATGCGATTAAACCATTGTTATCAGAGTAACTCAGAACGCACTTGATTAAACATAACAAAAAAACAATCGAAGAAATATGTCTTCTTTTCAACAGTATGAACATAATAATTAAATTGTCTTACAAATAATTGAAGATCTAAATATAGTTACTAAGTGTTTGGTATCACGTTATCACCATGTGAAACTCGTAATACCGTTGTATTTTTGCTTTCATCAAAACATAATTTCCCAAGATAATTGATTTCACGGGTCTTTCAATTTATTTGTGTAGCTTAAATAATCTTTTAAAGGCAAAGGGAATTGCGGAAAGTTGAGAAAAAGAGAATGCAAATTGTTTTGTACTGTGTTAGCCTGCCCCTTTCACTCTCATTCTCTAGAAAAACTAATCAAAATCTTGTACTTAATTGTCCTTAAATCAGATACACTGTTTTGAAAGAAAATTCGGTTACTGACAAAACAATACGACCAGAAAAAGTAGGACAATAACTGCAAAAATAAAATAATCGTTTGTTCGGTTATACTTGTTTAAATCCTAAAAGGAATGTAAAAGTTTTGACAGCTTCATTGTCCCAATTTATCAAGTTTTACAAGTCAATTACGACGGCAACATTTTTCAAACGATTGGAAGAACATTTTAATTCATGTCGGTTGTATATAACAAAAATATTTTCGATATGTCTCTCATAATATATATCGATATGTCTCTCATAATATATATCGATATGTCTCTCATCATTCGTTCTTACTTTTGTATTCATTTATCTCCCATCTCTTGTACGCCTCCCTTATCTCCCTTTTCCTCCTTAGACATAATTGTATCTACAAAACAAATTCTACTTCATGGTAATTTATATTTTTGTCTATTTCTAATCATTTTGTTTTGTACAAATAAATAATATGAATGTCAATCGGTAAGTGTCAAATATATGATCTCAATTTGTTAAATCATCATTATAATCACTTTGTTTACCTCACTCCAGCTTATAGGGCAACTGATGTAATGCCTTTCCTGAAATAACCAACCTAGCTATGAATAAGTAATCTTGTCGTTTCATGGGCTCTCAATTTCAAAATCACTTCTTGATTTTGCAACAGAAGTTAATTGATTAAGCAGACGATTATTTTGAAACTTAGCTTTAGTGAAAAATCCACGTGGCCCTGGTCCTTAGCAAGCCACGACTAATAATATATAAAATTTATTAACATCAATAATGCCTGATTAATTTTATTTTCTGTTATCTTTAGTAGACCTTGGTTATCACCAGCATGTTGCAATGTCAAGGAAATCCATAATTTATGGTTTAATATGGGTTAATGATGTATGATTAAATTGATGATAAGCGTGCGGTTAATGATAGTGAAAGAAAATGTTCATTGTCCAGTTCACTAAAGGAAATTATTTGTATTCAACTTTTATGTTTTACGTGATAACTTGATTAATTTTGCTCGGATCTCTTTCATTTTTAGAGGGGTTATATAAACTGAGTAAAACATTTTTGCTATTAAAATTTAGAGATATTTGTGAATTATTGAAGGTGTTATGGCTTATTGTGTTTCTTTGCTATATGTTCTTTGTTAATAAGGCAAAAACAAGCTGTGGTTGATCTTCAAAGTTCAGAATCTGAAATCTTGCAAAGAGTCTCTTCTAGTTACTAAAATCAGCTTTCACATTTTTTTTGAATAATCAATTCTAAAACAGAGTTATAGCATCTTTGAGTATTTTGCTATATGTCTTTGTTAATTTGTAGATACACACGCTGGTCCCTAAAATATCTAGATTAATGTTTTGAAAAAAAACATTGTTGATACAGTTATGTCCCTTTTATGATTTTCAGGTACGTTTTTTACGCAGTTGACGCATTGTTGGGATTAAGACCCTGAAATATTGCTCATATGCTCTTTTAGGGACCTTCTAAAAATATTGTTCTCACCTTTTTGAAATATATGTTTACAGAGTTTTGGCCCTTCAGTTGTTTGCTATATGTTCTTTGTTACTTGTGTCTGATGTGCGTGGTTGTACTCTTTACGATTACTTATTTTTCTAGTTTGTTTCTTTGTTTGGTTTGCGTATGTTTGTTTGTTTGTTTTGTGTATGTGTTTTTTTATTAGTTAGTGTTGTACACTTGCTACCAGCTCAGACAATGTCAACTTTTGGTTAAGATCAAATCAATAATGTTGATCTTGTGTAAGAGACAAATTTGACACATAATCGTTCATATTAATAAGTTTACATAAAATTACTCATTTCATACCCAGCGTGTAAATACATAATCCCGATGTATTTTTTTACGTTCAATTTATTTGTGAAGCTTAAATTAACTTCAAATTACAAAAGAGTTTGCAAAAAGATTAAATCGAAGAGACTGATAATTGTTTTCCTTACGCAAGGGTATAAGGTTGTTTGCACTGGGTTAGTCTCCTCTGCATTCCTTATTCTCTTGAAAGCAAAGATAAAAAAGTAATTGGTTATGGTTAAATACGGTAACAAATAGTTTACAAAAGTAGTCACCTATTGATACATGTCAACTTACAATTATAGTAGTTGCGTGAAAATATAAAAGACGTTTGTTCTGCAAGGGAAACACTTTAACTATCTAAGATGATTACAAAATTAAATCAGACTTCAGGGAAAAGACTAGAAACGTTTATTATTTTAAAATGTCTTTGGTATTGTTTCTTAAGCCAGAAAAAGTCGATAACTGACACAAAAAAGACAAAGAAAATTAGGACAATTATTTCAAAAGTATTCAATTTTCGGGAAAGTTATTCTTTTTTAAAATCCTCAAACCAATGATATTAATTTGACAGCTTCTGCGTCCCAAGATTTCAAGTTTTACCACAAAGTCAACAACGAGTGCACTATTTGTTTTAAACGATTGGAAAAATAGTCAAATTCATCCCAATTCTATAATACAATTATTCGCGCTATGCCCTTTTTTAAAATATCTCAGCATTCGTGTCAACACTTTTTTTTTTATTAAGCACGCTCATCCCCATTCTCTCCCTTAACCCCCCTCCCTAAACATTTTCATTACAAATCAAATTGTACTCTTTGGTATTTTAGGTCATAGTTTTTTTCTTGACATTCTTATTTTGTAGAAATTACGTATATCAATGTAAATCTGTGAATGTAAAATAAACGATCTTAACTTGTTTAGTCATCATTCTCAACGCTTTTACATCCTGCTCCAGGGTATAGGGTAACTTGTTAATGCATTTTTTGGAATAACCAACCACAGGATATGAATAAATAAGCTTATCGTACCATAGGCCTTGGATTACAAAATGGCTTCGTGATTTTGCAACAAAAATCAATCGATTGAGCAGACGATGATGTTGATACCTAACTATTTTGAACTATCCACGTGTCCCATCATGTTGCAATGTCAAGGAAATCCATTATTTATTTGTTTCATAAGAATATGAATTTAATGATTTATGATTAAATTGATAAGCAATGCGGTTAATAATAGTGCAAGAAAATGTTGATTGTCCAGTTCACTAAAGGAAACTATTTGTATTCAACTTTTGTTTTGTTTTACGCGATAACTTGAGTAAAATTTGCTCGGATCTCTTTCATTTTTAAAAGGATAATATAAACTGAGTATAACATTTTTGCAATTAAAATTTAGAGATATTTATGAATTATTGACGGCGTTATGTCTTTTATTGAGTTCCTTTGCTATATGTTCTTTGTTAATTTGGCAAAAAAAACAAGCTGTGGTCATATGTTGAAAGTTAAGAATCTGAAATCTTGCAAAGAGGCTCTCCTAGTGACTAAAATCAGTTTTAAATTCTTTTTCAATAATCTACATAATATAATTCAAAATCCCTTTGTGTGTGTGTGTGTGTGTGTGTGTGTGTGTGTGTGTGTGTGTGT
>JAUUEB010481031.1:0-11114 GCA_032362205.1 Clione limacina | reverse complement strand
GAGAGAGAGAGAGAGAGAGAGAGAGAGACTACTTAGCCTTGTAAAAATGGCTTAAACTATTGAAAATGTAAGATATTTGTGAACACCTGATTAGTATATTTATAAAGAATAAATTGTCTTTAATCTAAAAGCGGGAATGACAGAAATCATTAAAGTGCAATATCGCTTAAACAGGCAATTCGAGACTGATGCCACTCAAAATAAAACCTACCAAATTAGTTTAAGTGCAATATTTATCTCTAGGGAGTATTTCGGCAATGGTAGCTTTATTAAACGTATTGTTGAACCGCACTCAAAATTTTGTTAAATGTATGATAGTTACGACGTTTCGATGTTATGATGAAGTGACATGCAGACACTTTTGATAGCATGCGCGTAGCCAGGGAGGGGAACATCGGGAACCCCCTGCCCCATTTAGTCCAAAATGCTCTAAATTCTCACCATTTTAAACGAGGCCTCTACAATACAACATTCCTTTCTTAGACAAAGAGAGATAAAGTCAAAACAAGAGAACCACGAGCCAGTATTTTGAGGCGTATAGGTCAACATGTAAAATGACACTACAAAAATAGAATGTGCCAGCCATTGGAGATAGAGAAGACGATCTTACACCGAGGAGCAGTAATAACACACTAGCAATCCTTAATACATGTTTCTAAGTCAGTTTACTTTATATATTTTTTTGTAGATATGTAATATGTTTTCAGGTGTGTATCTAGGGAGAACGGGACAATCCCACATTTGAGAGGAAAAGATAAAGAATTCTTATAGCCAAGTTGAAAACAACGTACCAGAATGAATAATGTTGAATTGAAAAGCCTTCCCAACAGAAAAAATGAAATAAAAACAAACACAACCTGAAATAATAAATGTTGATGGTTATAATGACGACGTTAGACATGTTGAACATGCCCTTCTGCTTCTGTTTTCAATAAAGGTAAAAGGGTGAAATATCAAATGAACTCACCTGCGTATTAAACCTTGAGGCTTGCTTCCGGTTTCGTCTCCTAGGCACAGGTACTTCTGCCTTAGGTGGCGTTACTGGCTCTTTTGATTGAGAGAATAACCTCACTTTCTCAGATAAACTCATTCTGAAATGAAGACAATTTAAAAAGATGTGTGAGATCATTTGTTTCCAGGTCCAAAGATTCTAATAGGTTAGCAGTATCTAGCCTACAGACGGACTCGAGAAGGTAAACTACTGTTGTCCAATGAACAAGTTGAGCAGATCATTTTGTGATTTAAGAAATAATAGCTGACAAACAACTAAGCAGGAAACATGAAAGTAAAAGTTTATTCATTAACCAACCGTAAAAGGGTATTGCCTACAGTCCTCTAGTGGCCACCAATTGAGAAAACGACAAATAAATTTGCCTTCTAAATTTGCCTACAAAATAGCAAGTTTTTCATGTTGCAGGATGTTGTTGTTTTTGTTTTCAATCAGCAACATCTGGTATTTCGCCATAATGAATGGGTATCACACTAAGGGTAATAGTAACGGATTAACAGAACCCATTCAACGCGGCCCCGAATCGAGAATTCACTCAAAATCTCCGTGTCACGGCCTTGAGATCAAACTGACAAGAAGTCATTTGGGGTAATTTGTGACGTTTTGTCTTTTTGACAGGGAGATCTGACAGGGGGGTTATGTTGTGAGATGGTCAATTTACACAGTGACGTATTCTACGGCCATCGCTGACGCTGAACTTAACAGCGTTACTTTATAGAAGACTAGTGGCTTAGTGCCCGGTCTTGTCCGGTAAGGATACTTCTTAATCACCATGTAGACGTCAGTCTCTTTCTCTCTATAAGGCACAAATATGCCCCCATCCCCTCTTTTAAAAATCATAGTTTTAAAACAACCTGTATTGTGTATTAACTATTTTTATCAGCTGGTGTTTACATCGTCTTTTGGTACAGAAAAATAATGTTGTGTTCATTGAACGTGCACGCTAGCCAGATATAAGTACTTCCGGATATGGTTCATGTTTATTCATATTGAAATTTAGATTCATGGCACGTTTTTTTACAGAGAAAACATAGTAAAACTAAAGTTAATAGTATGTCTTAAAGACGACAGAATTACACCAAAAGCTTCACTACACATCTGGTAGTATCTACCAACATTTTGCTAAAGTTTCAGGTCTATTGAGTCAAAACTGTGACTGTAATCCCATTGCATACAAATATCCCAGCCAGCCAGCCAGCAATTAAAATAATAAACAAATAAATAAACAAACAGATTTTGAATCTTATTATGTAGATATCAATTACCCTTACAGACATTCTCAAAGTTGGTTAACATAGTACAAAATTATCCTTCCTGGAATTCATTTTAACATCAAGAATATGGATGTAAATTGTAAATCGCTGAATTGCACAAACAAAAACCTGCTGTGTACGAGGCAATATCTAAAATAAAGTAAACGAATGACACATCAATCATGTTCAACAAGAATGTTAAGAAGGATGTTAACCAAGCCTGTCTGGCTGAGGTGATAACACAGCATACAAACGTAGTTTTATTCGTTGGAAACCACTCTATTAGATTTACCTTCTCGTGAGAACGATATTTAAAGATATTTATCTCTTAACACATCTCATTGGTTTTAATTGCCCAAGGAACTTGGGAAAACTAAATCTGTGAAATAAAGATCAGAATTAGTTATAATTGCAGATACGCAGTTCCTTTAGGTTTGAACCTAAGATACAGCTGTCGCAAATAATGATCGCCATTAACATATTATCAGTATCATGTAATTGATGCACTTTTTAGTAACTCACTTTGTATTGTATATTATTAAATGTAAGCAATTGCCGGCTAGGCATGCGGCTAGGCATGCGTGTCTCGAATCATTGGTCTTTAAAGTGTGAGTTCGCGAGTTAAGTTACCAACTGTGTCATGTTTTATGTTGACATCTAATGAACGGTCCCAAATATCACATGATAATCAGGGGATACTTGTTAAGACTTGTCCACCAAATGTCAATATCACTAAGTCCCTTACTGTGCCATGTTTTAAGTTGACATCCCAAATATCACATGGTTATCAGGGGATATTTGTTACGTCTTGTCCAACAAGTGTCAATATCCTCCGAATGAGTGGGACAAGCATTTACCGATATACACTTGACCCATGGGTGGGGATTCGTAGTTTTTTAAACGAAAAGATGGCATCGCTAAACGTTTTGATCATTATATCGCGGGGAAGCCTCAAATCATCTAGCAACACAACTGACTTGACCTCGTTAAACACATTTCACAAAAAGTATGAAGCCCACATACAAACACATAAGAACAAACAGGGAATCACGACAAAAATTGCTAATGATGTCTACAAATATTTACAACCGAATTAAGATCTCAAGTTTTATTGACACGACAAAGTGTGCCCCTAATGGCGAAGACAATACAGGAAGTCAGTCAAAGTCAGGGGATAGCCGGAAAAGTTGACGTCTGTTATCTCGAGGCAAATACTATCACGACATAAGGACGTAACAGGAGTGGTCATGAAAATAGCAGCCAGATCTTTGAGTACAGACATAAACTAACCGATACAATTCTGGTAATAAAACCCTTAGAAACATAATTAAAGGAGAGTACAAAATTGACATGAACATATTTTTCAAACAAAAATGATAAGTTTTATGTATACATATCAATTGATAAAATACATTGGTGTCAGGGTAGTCTTCTTGCATCGCATGCGTGAGGGCCGGGGTTTAAATCCGACCAATGACTCGTATTTACTGCTGCTCTCCATTTATAATTATTACCAGTACATCATCAAATAAACATGTTTTTTATGCTTTAGCTCATAATGCAGAGACCTTTACAAATAACGTCTAAGCACTTGTCTAAATTGTGTGCAAAATGAATGAGCTAGAATAATGTTTATGAAATATGTTTCAAAATCTTTCTAATATATTATATCTGGGACACCAGATACTTTTTCATAATGAGTGTTCAATTCAAATCAATAAAATTCAACTTACTTTGTAAGCTCATCGTCCGATGCCTGTTTGTCTGGATCATCTACTATGCTGTTTGACCTTGACCTATTCACTACTTCCGGCACGACGGGTCCGACACGAACGACTTGATTTCCTGTTACTGGGTTAGTTCGGAGCTCCAGCTCTGTTGCAGCTTTAACGTCATCCTCCGTTATTGGCATGGTCTGGGATCTTTCTCGTTTCTTCCGGTTAATGTACCTGGTGCAAAGGGTAAAAGACTTTTGTGTTATGTATCAATGAGTGAAACATGGGTTCATCACAAGAAACAAACGTCTACATGCGAGGGAGGGGGGGGGGGTCAGAAAGAAGAACTTATTTTGAAATTGAATGAAACTATTTGACAGACAAATAAAATAATACTTGCTATAAAGGGTTTTTGGTGTGTGAAGTCATGTCAGGTTTAAGACGGAATCTTCATCCACCCTTGAAGACTTCTCTCTCTTAATCCCTTTCAGACTGCTTTCTTTAACTTCCTATTTCCCTCGTCTCTCATCCAATAGTTTTACTCTCAATTTAATCTCTAATTTCTTCTACCCAAAACTATGAGTTATAACATAGAGTGTCTGTTTAGAATGACACGAAAGCTTGTAATTATTAGTAAATTCGGTTATCACATCCACAGGCCTTGACATCATCATACTAAGTTGTACAAGGTATGTAGAGTGCTTGTTCGTGTGATTTATACACTTTGTTTCATAGAGATACGTGCCACACGGCACCGAGCTGTCATGATGATTAAAACTGCGCACACGTGTTATCTTTTTCGTTTTTTCGCCATTTCGAAACCTTGTTACTTCTTATGATCAAACATGACGGGTTTACCACTTTGAGCCAATTAGAGGTGTCAGATCTACTTTTGATGTGAAGTAAGCAAGCGGGTAAAAATAATAACGTTCTGTTATTTCTATTTCATTAAGTTGTCTGTGTCACTTTGTGGTTTAAGAAACGTTATTTTAAAAAAAACAATGACCTTGAGATAACATTGATCATACCTTAACTCTAGAAACAAAATGAACATGTTCGAAAACCTGTAAAAAATTATACATTGCAAGACACAAGTGCCTATAGTTAAGCATCACTAGGTATATAAAAAGAGTTTATTGCAATGCCGTATTACTAACACCCCGCGGCCATTGCGACGTGGGGGCCAAAACCGCTAGGCGCCCCTGCTTGAAAAAATCTTGTATTATTTCCCTTTTGTATTTTCAGAAAAAGATTGGTTTGAATATTGATGACAGACATTATAATTTAACTCGATGCAAACATAAAACATAAATGCATACAAGCCGTGTAACAAGATAATTAAAAAAAGAACAAATGATACACCAAAAATGCGACAATTAACATCGACACCATATATTTAAAGCAACAACAAAATGGGCACAGTGATCCTAAAGACATACTAAAGAAGAGAAAACAACACCAAAAAGCAGATACAAAATTGACAATCAAAATTAATGTTCTGCTATATTCCGTAGATATATCATGAGGAATACATCAAATGTTACCTCTTTGCGCCACTGGCAGACTTAGATTCCCGCTCTTTTTCCTTATCCGCCTTGCTCTTATCCCCTATATCGCGGAACATGGCTTGCTTGGCTGCGACTGACATGCGCGCCGGGTCGTTCTCCCAGAGTTCCATCTCCAGAGTGAGGTCACGCAGTGTGCCCTCCGACTGTAGACTGTCCAGAAGAGCATCAACCTCAGACCCTGACAGAATGCCCGAGTCTGCTTTGGAGCCCTCACCACACTACGGACAAATAAACCAGATGTAATACAAGATATTTTGAAATTATGCATTTGAAATAGAGAGATGTGAACACTTATTGAACTAGAAACTTTAAAAGACATTGTAATTTTGATTTGTATGCAGATAATGTTCGAAACTTACTAACAAACAGTCAACAAAAACAAAATAATCCCACATTTAAATTCCAATATTATGCACTGTTACTAATATATCGTGAATTAAACATGTCCTCTAGAAAAGTGTAAAACGATATTCCAACAGAAACTCAGTTGATCCACTAACTATATAACATTGACAGTTAGCCATGGAAATGATAATTCAATATGTGCACATGATTGTCAATTCCATGACTGAAACAAAATAACATGTCGAAAATTTTAAATTTGACGTTTCATTACTTTTCTTTCATTCACTCAAGTTAATGAATGATTATCATTATGAAATATAGCAGCTTGAAATTATTTTTTAATACCTGATCACTGGTCTTCGGTTTTTAGTCTGTATGTTTATAGAGGCAAAATAATATTATTTATTTTAAGCTTTAAAAAATGGTATGGAAAATTGACTAAAGAAAAAATTAAAATTAAATGTGATTAGTGTTCAAATAAACCACGAGCAGTCTTTAATGTCACTTTAATGTCACTTATGTTTCGTTACTTTTCATCAAAATATATCTTTTGATTCAAAAAAATCGTAATGTGAGATTTTGCAGCAAATACCTTTCATGATTGACATCGACCAAGATTGATACAAAGAAATTTACATTTTTGATTCACTCACATATTTTGTTCTCTTGGGTGAATGAAAACTGTATAAATAGGCATCTAAAGATGTACTCAAAGCTTAACTCTATTCTATCGAATGAATGGAAATAATACAGTAAAATACTATAGTGATCTTTTACTTATGTTCATCATCATCATCATCATCATCATTTATAGTCGTTTTCCATATTCGTAAACATATGACATATGAGCTACGTGGGTTTGACTTTCTACAATGCAATAACTCTACGCTATAGACTGTATTTCCACCAGACTTACCTTGATCAACTCACGATGCACAGCCAGTTCATGGGTCTCTGGGACTTCATTGAGTTCTTCAGCTGTTACAGGCAAAGTCCTCCGGCGCTGCAGTCGTCCTCTCTTCTGTTGTCTAGGCCGTGGTGTCAGGTGCTGGGGGAATTCTGCCTTCTTGTCAGCACCTTGTTGTTGCTGTAGCTGTCTACTCACGTCTGCCGCCTGGGACTGGATCTTGTCGATTGCGTTGATTAGAGTTTTCTTTTGGACCAGCGCTCTGAAGGCATTCACTGTCTCCAGACTACGACCAGACAATGGGGACGGGTACAACATTGTATTTAATCTATCGTCATTTATAATACACAAGTTATATTGACAGACATCGAAAGCGACAGAAAAACAACAAAAACACCAAAATGACATCAATGTTTCATCTTTATCACGAATGAGTGGACGTTACTAAAACAAAACAAAAACACGTCAAAATGCAAAGTAAACATCTCGACAATTTATTTCAAAAGCAAAAAAATAAAACAAACATCAACATGCGTATCATTGATAGTTTTATGCATCGATCATCTCAATGGTAATAATGTGAAAATTACGAATCAGACCGTATTCTCTCTTTTGACTGTGCCAATCTGTATAGTGTATCGTATACAGACTTATACAGTTCTAGCATGGTCGGGTGTAGACATACTTAAGGTCAGGTTTTTTTGGAGAGCCACATTTTAAATGGGGCTAGCTTTTGCGGTTGGCTGAGATAGTGTTTTAGCTTTTGTAGTCATTCGTGATTATGTTTTACATATATACTGATACACCCTTATATGTAGCTTATAGTTGGGTTCATAAAAAGACAATTTACAAAGGCTAACTCCATTTACAAGTTTATAACTCTTGTTGCTAAAAGTCTAAGCTCTGTTGTTTTCAACCGTCCTACTAAAAAGGCACACTAGCGTCAAAAAGTGCATTGGTTTCTACATTAAGCATTAACAACACTTTCGCTAAAAAGTGAGTAAATTCTATCACTGAAAATAAATGTAGCCTTTCTTAATTTGAGCCAGCTAGGCTGCATTGGATATAGTTGCAAGTATCAATAGGTCAGAAAGGATATAACAGTGTGTACTTTGATTGAACGGATTGGAAAGAAGTAACTGACATTTTCTTCTCTCAGGCATTTACAGCAATTCGATAATCACATACATTTAAACCATGTATATTAAAGCTAGAATCATAGAACATTGCATGAATATATATATATATATATATATGTCTGTATTAGTATAAGCGACTTAGCATTATAATATAGATCCAGGCTTTAATGAAATCTCTTGTTATCTATTGTTTCGAATAGAAGCCACCATAGCAAAAGTAAACTGTTAAATATGGCTTTACTTGACGTCTGTGTTATACTTGCTTATGGCATTTGTTTTTAGACTGTCACGTACTCTAGCAAAATGAATAACAAAATACGCTCTGAATACTGATAGTCGCTCTGAATACTGATAGTCGCTCTGAATACTGATAGCCGCTCTGAATACTGATAGTCGCTCTGAATACTGATAGTCGCTCTGAATACTGATAGTCGCTCTGAATACTGATATAGTCGCTCTGAATACTGATAGCCGCTCTGAATACTGATAGCCGCTCTGAATACTGATAGCCGCCGCCGGCTTGGTGAAAAGAAGCACCAAAATGTTGAAACATGTGTAAAACAGTTGCTAAAACAGCACTTTTGGTTGGTAGCAAGTGTACACAACAAACAAACAAACAAACAAACAAACAAACAAACAAACAAATTAACATAAACATATACATGTAATTTGCACAAAACAATTTGCTCACCCAATTTCAATGAGGAACACAAACTAAGAAAAAAACATCCAAACACTTAGTCAACTGAAACTGTGATGCCAATGAATGTAATCGAAAACACAAGAAAGTTTTCTCCAGAGAAACACCACGTGCTTAAAATAGCCACATCACGAGATGTAACATCAAAAAAATTCTAGATTCGTGCACTTGGGCTTTCTTAACTCTTCATTATCCTCTTAGGTTTTGGCATACTTTACTGATACAGCTCACCTACATAGCGTGTTTCTCATATGAGAATTTTTAAAAAATTGGTAAGAATTGTATTATTTTTTTGCAGTTTATACTGCCACCAAAAACATCTACTCCATGAAATAACTTTTAAAAAAGTGGTAAGAATATTACTAAATTTATACAGTTTATACTGCCACCAAAACATCTACTCCATAAATTATAGTATTTTTGTTGTCTCCCCATTCATATCAACAATAACCTCATATATCAGCCCCTACACAGCGTCTACCACTCAGTGTTAACACAAATATATAATTTCCGTCAAACGTAACTAAACAAAAATCCAGTATTCTCACTTGGGGTGAAAACATTCAAGAAATGAAATATTGCATGATATCATAATATTATGTCTATGTGAAATATATCTGAAAGATAGGAGCGACTGATAGAAGGATGAGCAAACAACTGATATCGAATGTGTTTAAGCTCACCTCTCTTTAAAGAGAGAAAAAACATTGGTTATCAAATAAAAGCGTTTACCTTGCATGTGAAATGTAAAGTAGGTGTGAAATATGATCTGAGAAAGCGACAATTTCCTTTTAAACACCATGACTGAATCCCACTCCTTGACTTGTAGATACAGATCTTAGATATCGAAGTTGCTGACGTTGGTTTTGATTACAAGAGTGTTAAATTGTGTGGATTCACAAATTGTGCGACTTCAATGAGTATCATATAAAAAGGGAAACTAAATGTGTATACACAAACAGGCACGTAGCCAGGGGGACATTGGGGAATACCCCCCCATTTCGATCCACAATCCTCTAGATTTGCCAATTCTTTTACTTATTTTCAAAATTCTCCCCATTTGAGATTCAAAGTGCCCTAAATTTGCACTATTTATAACTAATGTCAAAAATATCTTTGTTTTGATTATATCCAATATTGTCCCCCTCCATTCAAAATCCGGACTACGCGCCTGATGAGTATTATCCAAATTTCTGGTATTATGCGGTGTGGCAGAAAAGGCAGACAACATTAAGCTCAGAAGAGTTCAAGCCCTAGGGTAATTGGGAACGCGGGAAAAAGCTCCCCCTTCCCCAAATCTCAAAGATAAGAATTAAAAGCCAAGAGGCTACTACCAAAACAACTCCAGGGCCACGACAACTGGAGAACACTCATTTCATTGTAAAGTCCAACCCATGCAACATGTGAAAGGGCGAAGATTAGGCCACAGTTAGGGTATGTTTAACTTACCACAATTAAAACTGGTGTAAACCTCCTGTCTATGATTGTACAGCGAGCAGTAAGATACAGTTTCATTACAGTTTATCTCCACACAGTGAAAGAAGTCGACCATTGGACTGATAGAAAGAAAGTATTTTTTTCTTATCATGTAAAAAGGTAAAACGAAACAAAACTTAACATTAAGATACAAGTAAACAAAATCTAAAGTAAGATCAAAAGTTATAAATAAATTATACTCCAACGTTAGACAATTTTTTTCATTGGAAATTGGCAATTTTGTGGGATTGAAATAACGTCCGCATGGCTAAATAACGGAAAGAAACAGATAATATAAACACCATCCATCCACAAATAGGTCAATAGATATGAGAAAAGTATAGTTTCATGTTACACAATTGACTGCCAAAAGTTTAAATTAAATTATATACGTAACCTTAAAAGTCAAGTACATAGCACTTTATATATGTATAATGTAAGATTAGAGCTTTAGATCTTCTGTGATTAACAATTTACCAAAACGTATAAACAATAACACAAAGATTTTAGAAGCAAAAAAGTATTTAAATTTAGTATCAAATGTCAAAAATTAACATCAAAGACATTTAGATAGGGGAAGTTCCTATTCATTCAAATTTGACTTTGAAATTTACTGAATTAATCTTAAAAATTACATCCAATTACAGAAGTGTTTTGCGGAGTACATTTGTGAAAATATTGTTTTACAACTTACATATAGCATTAATCTTTTAGTAAAGTACTGCACATTCTCAATAATGACGGCAATTTATTTTGAAATTTGAAATAAATAAACAAGTTTAAACGGATAGCGTGATTTAGACTTTTGTTAGATCATTATCTACACACACATGTTGCATTCTACTGTCAAGTAGGGCACCTACAAGGTGCAATGCTACGGACACAAATGTTAATTAGCAGCAGTTTAGGCCATCAACTAGCTTCGACCAACGTTCTTTGTCTTTGGCTAACAGTTCAAGATCAGCGAAACTTATATTTTCGACGTCCATGAAAAGGGATCCT